>QANZ01039167.1:201344-276281 GCA_003254925.1 Chamaecrista fasciculata
AAGAGATATATTTCATTTTCGTAAGGACCGATTCCTTCAATTTATATAAAATCATAGACCAAATTGTAGGTTTTTAATAATTTTCATGTTATTTACATTTTGGTCCTTTCATTTCATTACATAATACTACTCCAACCTTCATTACAAAAATTCACATCTAGCACAAATTTCGAGACAATTTCATTACCATTTCATTTCATAACCACCACAACCAAAAAGTCAACATATTATTTTTTTTTTTCTATCTATTTCCATTATCAATTATCAATTCTACCCCTATACAATTTTAAAAAACCCATACAATTATTTCAACCAACCACAATCATTACATACCCATTTTCATAATTTCACATCCAATTTTTTTCATTACATCTCAAACTTATCCAAACACCATTTTCATTACCATTTCATTACATAATTTTCTCATTACCATTTCATTACATAATTTTCTCATTTCATTACATACTTCTCACCCAAACACACCCTTAATCTGTGAATTTTTTTCCCCTTACTTAAACTAGTTACTGTTGAAGTTATATATTGACATATTGTATTATCTCATGTATTAAATTTCATTTTCAGTTTGATTTGAATTTGAGAGAAGAGTGTGTATTTCATTTTCGTGCACATGGAATAGTTGAAAATTCAGTTTGTATATTCTATTATGGTGAAAGAGCAAATTTGGTCCCATGTTTTTAGCCGAGTTCTCAATTTAGTCTGGTATCTTTTTTTTGTTACACTTTTAGTCTTATATCTTTGCAAAAGATTTTAATTTGGTCCCATATTAGTTTTAATCCCATATCTTTTGGTCAAATTACAGAATTAGTCCTATATCATTGCAAAAGAATCAAATATAAGACTAATTATGCAATTGACCGAAAGATATGAAGCCAAATCTACAACAAAAAAAATATAAGACCAAATTGGAAATTGACCTAAAAATATGGGACCAAAAGTACAACAAAAAAAAGATATGGAACCAAATTGAAAACAGAGCAAAAAAATATAAAACCAAATTTATACTTTGACCTTCTAATATTAAAGAGAAAGGAGTGTATTGAGATGGTTTGCGTTTTGATTATAATCTGTTACGATTATAATCGTAATAAGCGTGTTCGTTTACGTTTTTTTTTTATCAAATTATAATCATGATTTTTTTTATAATCAAACACATTCAATTACACTTATACCCCTATACATATACCTATAATTACCTATACTCTAAAACAATCAATCACCCATCACAAGGGCAAAATAGTCATTTACCTCGACATTGGGCTAAATTGTTAATTTGTTAAAATAATTTGGGACTAAAACTAATATTTTAGCCATACTTTCTTGGATTCAGATCGTGTGTGACAGATCGTCGAATGTTGTCGAATTGTTGGAAGAAAGGGTCTGTGGTGGTTAAAGTTGAAGGGTCGAAAGGAAGAAGATGAAGACGAAGAACAGTGACAAGAGGAAAAACAGAGTGAAAGCGAGAGATAAGCTTTGATTCGGCGTTTGAGACTGTGGTTTCGAGAACTATGATAGTGACATGACAATGGCGGTTTAAGAGTGATGCGGCGAATCGAAGCTGTGGAGTGAGGTGGCCCATGCCGACGCTGGGGAAGAAGGTGACGTGGACAACCGTGTCAGACATTTTTTCCGGCGAGATACTATCGAACTTTTTTGCAGAGTCGAGAGGAAGACGAATATGATTGTTGATTTCTTAATAGAGAAATGATTGAATCCATTAATTAATTTAATTGAATCCATTAATTTGAATTTGCAGGAATAGAGATTGAATGAATTGCATAGAGATTGAATGAATTGCAGAGAGAAAGCGAAGATGGGGGAGAAGGAGTGGTATGCCATTTGGTGAAACGGTGCGCCAAATTGAGAGATTTATGCCAAATTGAAGGAAATTTCGGGTCCGCGTGTGCTTCTCCTTTCTCAATCATCTAATGCGAAACGGTGCACCATTTTCTTCGCTGGTGCACCGATTGTCGGGCAAAAATTGTACATTTTAGTCCTTTTGGTGCACCATTTCATAGGCCAAAATTCAATCGGTACACCGATTTTGATAATCACCTCCCCACTTGCACATGAAAATAATCAAATTTCACGCTTTTCAAGGCAAATAGTAACATATTTTGATTTTTTTTCAAACAACAATCACATCCAAACACACTTTTATTATAATCAAATCACATCTTACTTTTTCCAACTTTTTCTTCTATTTATACCCCTATACAATTTATCAATTTCCTTACTTTTTATCCACCTACCACAATCATTACATACCCATTTTAATAATTTCACACCAAATAATCAACAATCATCCAAATACCACTACAAAAATAATCAACTTTGATTATAATCACACTACGATTATAATCAAAACAAATTTTATAAAAATCGGAAACGAACTGACCCTCTAGAGTCTATTTACTTGGATGACAATGTGCCCACAACTTGCTTAATGAAATGCCTCAATGAATTTTTGCTTTGTTTTCTTTTCTAGCGCCATGTGCTTTGGTTAGAATTTTTCTTAGGTTTAATTCTTGATATGTATATCTTCATGTTGTGTAGAATTTGTTCTTTTTTCTTGTTACAAACTTACAATTGTTGGGTGAAGATAACTTGTTATGATAACTTCGTTTAGACTTAAAAATGATTTTCTTTATGTGGGAGACCTTTTTCTTTTGCCTTTCTTTTTTGTTTTATTTCTTGTTTAGACTTGTCAAGTGAGTTTTTCTTTTGCTAGATATTAATATATTATGATGGTTGGTACTTTAATTTGATCTTTTTAGGATTTTTAAAGCTTAGTCTTTTGTTGGTTAAATTCATGCCCTTGAGGTGTTTGAAAAAAAATGCTTCAATGAGTTAGAGTTCATATGTTTTTTTTTCTCTTTATTTATTGACAAAAACATCATTTTCGTTTTTAAATTCTACATTATTTTTAAATTTTATTCTCAATATTTTTTTTATTGTCAACTTTATCATCAAAGTTTTATATTTTAGTCGACTTTATTATTTGATTAAATTTTTTCAATAAATTAATGACATACTTCATCGTAATTTTTAGTTTAAGTTAGAATTGAATATATTTTCCTATTAATTTTTTGATACATATTATTAGTTACGTAGAATCTGTCGTTAATATTTAGTTGAAATAAGAGTAAAGAATATAATCAATCAAAATGTAAAATTTTTGAGACATAATTAACAACAAATAAACACTGAAGATAAAATTAAAAATTGGTATATGTTCTTACCATGTCAGTTTGATCTCTCTAATATATTAATAAAATTGGTTTGATTTTATATGACGTCTTAATGAAGTTCAATTGATCTTATTAACATGTGAGACCAAAAAGAAGAAGAAAAAAACATATATCACATCATAGCTATGTCATAAAAACAAGTTAAAATTTTTGTATAATTATTATTTTTTCTCTTGGATCACTGTAGCAAAGAAGTGTGACCTTAGGTTTGTGCTTTTATGGTTTCTCTTTTGACTTTTGTTGTGAGTTGTGACCTTATCATTGCTCAATAATGACCATTTTCTCTTGAGCCTTCATGAAACTCTCTTTCTTAATATTCTTCAAGAGTTTTTGTTTCTCTCCCTAAAAATTGACCTCAACTTCATTAAATCCAGCACCATAAAATCGAATCCTCCAATTCTGTGGAGCTCTTGTTCTGCATTCACTTGCTTTTCTCTTTCTAATTCTAGCAAGACATTTTACCTACCAATCAAATAAAACATGGTTAAATACTCATTTTGTTTCTCAAACTATGGGATTAGTTTCATTTTGGTTATCAAACTATTTTTTTCTTTTGTTTTAGTCCCCAAATTAAACTTTCACATTTGTTTCGTTTTGCTCTTCAAACTTTCACATTTATTCTGTTTTAGTCCTCAAACTTATTAGAAGTGATTTGGCAAAGAAAAAAATCATTCATAAATTTATCTTATTCTGGTCCTTATAAGTGATTTAACAAGGAGAGAAAGAAAATTTTATACTCTCTAAAAGACAGTTCAACAATTAATTTATCTCCAATTTGTGACTAAAAATGAAGATTTTTCTATCACTTTGTCAACTTGCTTATTATAACACACGTGTGAGAAATAATTCATCTCAACTATCCATATTATAAATTATGGTAGAAACTAGATGATATCACATTTTGGGGACCAAAATGAAACAAAAAATAGTTTGACGACCAAAATGAATTTAATACCATAGTTTGAGAACCAAAACGAAACAATAAATAGTTTGAGGACCAAAACGAAACTCATCTCATAGTTTGACACCCAAAATGTAACTGATCACATAGTGTGAGGACTAAAACAAAACAAAAAATAATTTGAGGACCAAAATGACCTTTTAACCCATAAAATTTAAAGAAATTTCTCCTCTTTGTAATTCAAATTACATTATGGTCATTGCAATATCAATCATATATACATCACAATCAGAAGTGTCCATTCCAATTTCCAAGAATAATTCAAGAAAACGGAGTACATAAATAAATCATGAGAGTTTATTACAAGATTGAAGCTCTAAGATGATCAAATACACAAACTTATTACATATTAGAAATAAAATAATTATGATGTCTCATTTTTTCCAGTAACAAGCACTCCACTCTACTCTACATACTGTAAAATTTTAAGAAATTTTTCCTCTTTGTAATTCAAATTCAAGTGGCTTACTTACAATATGGTCATTGTAATACTCAATCATACGCCTCACAATCAGAAGTGTCCATTCCAATTTCTAAGAATAATTAAAGAAAACAGAGTACATACATAAATCATGAGAATTTGTTACAACTCTAAGATGATCAAATACACAAACTTATTACAAATAAAATAACAATGATGTCTCAGTTTTTAAATCAATAAGAACTCCACTCTACATACTGTAGATTCATCCCCATCTGCTGCTGAGTATATATCCTTATCATACCTATATTATCATAGAATTGTACATATTTATAGTTCTATTTCACTAAGGAAGGAAAAATTCTCAGACAGAATCCAACTAGCTATTAGTGTATGTAATATACTTCTGACATGATTGCATGCTTCTCTTTAGATGGAATCTGCATTAAGAATCTCTCTCTTTCAAGGAGAAGCAGGGGGGTTCCCTGGGCTTCTAGGTGGGAACAATGGAGGCAAAGGAGGGAAGATTGAAAGTGGTGGTGGTGGCGGTGGCGGAGACGGAGTCAAGCCCGGAATTGGTGGCAGATGGAACAGCGGTGATGGTGGTGAAGGCGGAGGCTGAAATGGGTTTGGAATGAGTGGTGGTGGGCTTGGTGGCTGAAATGGGTTAGGAATGAGAGGTGCAGGTGGAGGCTGAAATGGGTTTGGAATTAGAGGAGGAGGTTGAAGTGGGTTTGGAATCAATGGTGGAGGCTCAAATGGGTTAGGAATCAAAGGAGGAAATAGAGGAGGAAAGATGGATTTTTCATCAGAAAACTTGGGTTTATTAGAGTCTGCAGATTTTTTCTGTGTTTGTGGTAATGGTGTTTCTGTGTTAGGAGGAAGAGGAGGGAGTTTTGGCAATGGTGGAAGATCAGGTGTTGCAGGAACTGGAGGAAGAGGCACAGGAACATCAGGAAGAGGCACATTAGGAAGAGGAGGAACAGGTAAATTAGGAAGAGGAGGAATAGGTAAATCAGGAAGAGGAGGAAGAGGCACAGGTAAATCAGGAAGAAGAGGTAAAGTTGATTTTTCATCAGAAAATTGAGGTTTCTTAGAGTCTAGAGCTTTTTTTTGTGTTGGTGGTAATGGAATTCCTATGGTAGGAGGAAGAGGAGGGAGTTTTGGCAATGGTGGAAGATCAGGTGTTGCAGGAAGAGGAGGAAGAGGCACAGGCACATCAGGAAGAGGAGGCACAGGCACATTAGGAAGAGGAGGAACAGGTAAACTAGGAAGAGGAGGAATAGGCAAATCAGGAAGAGGAGGAAGTGGTACAGGTAAATCAGGAAGAAGAGGTAAAGTTGATTTTTCATCAGAAAATTGAGGTTTCTTAGAGTCTAGAGCTTTTTTATGTGTTGGTGGTAATGGAATTCCTGTGGTAGGAGGAAGAAGAGGAGGAAGTTTTGGCAATGGTGGAAGGTCAGGTATTTCAGGAATAGGAGGTATAGGTAAATTAGGAAGAGGAGGCATAGGAATATCAGGAAGAGGAGGAAGTGGAGGAAGTGGTACAGGAAGAGGAGGCAAAGTTGCTTTTTCATCAGAAAATTGAGGTTTCTTAGAGTCTAGAGCTTTAATCTGTGTTGGTGGTAATGGGATTCCTGTGGTAGGAGGAAGAAGAGGAGGAAGCTTTGGCAATGGTGGAAGATCAGGTGTTGCAGGAAGAGGAGGAAGAGGCACAGGCACATCAGGAAGAGGAGGCACAGGCACATTAGGAAGAGGAGGAACAGGTAAATTAGGAAGAGGAGGAATAGGTAAATCAGGAAGAGGAGGAAGTGGTACAGGTAAATCAGGAAGAAGAGGTAAAGTTGATTTTTCATCAGAAAACTGAGGTTTCTTAGAGTCTAGAGCTTTTCTCTGTGTTGATAGTGTGAACACCGCATTTGATCCGGACCTTTGTATAACAGGTGGTAATGGAATTCCTGTGGTTGGAGGAAGAGGAGGAAGTTTTGGTAATGGTGGAAGCTCAGGTACTGGAGGAAGAGGCACAGGTATATCAGGAAGTGGGGGCAAAGGAACATTAGGAAGAGGAGGTAATGGTAAATCAAGAAGAGGTGGAAGAGGCACATTAGGAAGAGGAGGTAAAAGTGACTTTTCACCAGAAAACTGAGGTTTTTTGGAGTCAAATTGCTTTGTGTTCTGATGAATACTGTTTGGTTTGTGGTCACAGATATGTGGCTTCTGAAGTGGCTTGAATGAGAAAAGGCCAGCAGAGAAAGTGTGTTCACTATGGCTTCTTGACTTGAGACTCAATGAGGAAGAAGTTGCTGATGATGATGCCACTGAACAGTGAGGCTCACTACTCTTTATCAGTTTCACACTACAACCTTTGATCCTCCTCACATGTTTGCTCACTGAAAATGGAAGCTCAACTTTGAACTCCCCATTCTCATTAGTCCTCACTACTTCCCTCCATGGCTTTGAATTCCCATCTTTGCATTCCACAGAAACTGATGCATCTGCACAAAAACAGCACACAACATAATGACTCAAGAGTTTAAGACCCTCCTAAGGTATATGTATACAATTAACTAATATTTCGGTCCCTGAAAGATTAAAATACACAAATTAGTCCCTAAAAGGTTAAAACAATATACTCTTTAATCCCTGAAAGATTAAAATAATATATTATTTAATACATGAAAAGGACTAATAAATATATTGTTTTGATATTTTAGGGACCGAGTGTCAGCTCAATGATACTCTCTATGTATATATGTATGTATAAGTATTTTTGAACCTGAAATGAAGTGGCTGGTCCTTGAGAAACCCTGCAGAAAGCAAGTATCACAGTAGACAGAGCCAACAACAAAAGTTGGAAGAAGCTTCTTGCCATGGCTTCTGCCCTGTGAGAAGCTACATAGAGTGAGATTGAGAATCAGAAACACTAGAAACCAAGAAGACATTCTTTGTTGATCCATTTCTCTCAAAGCTCAAGCTCTATGAATATGAGCATATATATACATATATATATAATTGTAAACAAAAAGGCAAGGGTAAATGGTGAAAGCCCAAAACTTATCATCATTCCTTATCTTCTCATTGTCGTTTCTTACACAAACTTTCATGTATAAGCTTGCAAAAGTAGCCACAAATTCTGATGGGTAAGCTTTGAAAAATGCCAAATGCTACAGTTGGAGGCCCTGAGGGTTCACGAGACAAACAATGTAACCACATATTCTCCCAAGTTCATGACAACCCATTATAGAAAATATGGCATATTTTTTTAGACAACTTGGGACCTGTATAGATAAAACTAGTTATAAATTAATATATGTTCATGATTAACTAAATGTGTAGCTTTCTTTTTTAATCTTATCTTGATGTTCCTAACAGTTTTTTTAATGAGCTTTCTTCGGTTCACACTGAAACCAGACACGGAGACACCAAACAATTATAGAGTTGATACGTGTAATGTAAACACCATGTGAGGATTTTTGTATTCATGTGAGGACTGAAGCTTGATTTTGAAGTTCAGATTTTGCAGAGAATAGGGAAAGAATAAGAATCTTGGAAAATGTTTGTGAAATAATGATGATTCCGATAATACTTAGTATATATTAATGTATTTTAATACTTGTCTTATTTCATTTTAAAAATTGCTTTAATGTTTCCTACTTCTAAAGAAATTGATGAACTGTGCCAAGAGATACTCTTGAGGGAAAACCTGCAGGGATTAAAAACAGGCCAATTTTTTTTAATTATTATTAATAGTATGAATATCTGATAATGCATATAAAGTAAAATTATTATTTATTCAATGGAATAATTTTCAACCCTTTTCTCTATTCTTATAGTAATGTTGGCCACCATGTTTTTCAAAACTGACAAAAAATTAAATATATTTTTTTTGCTGACTATGTATAGTTTAATTAAAACAGTTCATTGTAATTAATTAATTAACAGCTTAACTAGAAGCAGGTGTTTTACAGAGTGAATATTATAATTAAGGTTAACATGTTGAATTCCAAATAATTTAATTTGTAAACTTTATAAAAGTAAGCAAAAAAAGGCGGTTTCATGAATGTCTCCTTAGACATAGAAGTTAGAACCGTGAATTATATAGGTGGGCTTACTGTTTAGAAGGTTCCCAAGTGAATCCATTAATTTGTCCTTTTAATTATATATATATATATATATATATATATATAATGTTCTTTGTATATCTTTGTTATAAAAGTTATCTTATTATAAGGTTTTTTTTTATATTCTCTGATTCTCATTCTTCTTTAAACAGTCTTTTATGTTACTTTTTGTTATATATAATTTGTTATGAAAAAAAATGTTTTACAAGTATCTTATTTTATTAATAAACCTCATAATAAATATAAAATGTATAAAAAAATTTATATAAGTTTATGATCATGGGTAAAATATTACAATTCACATTAGGATTGTTTTATTTGTATTCAGAGTTAAACTCATACCCAAATTTGAATATTGGATGTTAAAATAAATTTTTACATATCATATAATTCAATATTATTATATATTTCAATGGTATGTCGTGATTTTATTGAGCTTAATTAAATGATTTAGCTAAAACCTAATTTTTTTTGGAAGAACATTTTAGTTGAGTTGGACCTCGGTCCCTGGGGGCTCAAGGCTAAAGTATGTTGCTAAGTTCTATAAACACTTATAAAGACATTTACATATCACTTACCAATAAGATTTTTGCCTCGATAACAGAAATCGAACTCACGACCTTGTGGATTATGAATCAACTTTTTATCAATTAGGCCTGGCATGTATATTTTCTTGGCTTTTGAATTAACATGATTAATTCTTGTAAGCTTATTAAAATTGAAATCAAATTGAAGCTAACTTGAAGGATTTATTCACAATCAAGAAGTAAGGAAATGACTGAAGATTGCATCAAATTAAACCATTTTATCTTTTTGATCTTTAAATTCTTGAATTAGGTTTACCAAATGAGAGGATGAACATTGTATAAGAGAATGAACCGAATTAGGTTTACAAAAATGATTGGAGAGGTAATTGTCAGAGTGAGAATGTAGGAAGTCACTATCTTCACGGGTTCACAAAACCTTCACGGACGAGTGTCTATCAAAGAGGGCCCATGAATTGAATTAAAGACATTCTGAATTCTAGTGCCTTCAAAAATTTGAGTTACAAAAAATAAATAAATATTATCTTTATATAATAAAATATTACAACAACAATATAACAATCAAAGTCTAATGTGATCATGGGAATCAACTGGTATTAACGTGTTTTATCTTTGTATATTATAAAATATTAAATTAAAAATAAATAATTGTTTCATATTTTTTTTAAAAAAAATTCAAGTAGTCACTTAACTTTTATTCTCACAATCTACTATTAATTCAGTTACTATTTTATATAATAATTTGATTTTTTTAGAAAAAAGTATTTATATTTATTGTAAGTATTATATAATTTAGAGGTCAGTTACAAAACTTCAAAATTATATTTAAGGATACGTTGTATTTGGAAAAACATGTGGCTCAGTGACTCACAACGCCACCAATTAATTGAACATTCTTGGAATTCCTACGTCATAGGCTCATAGGCTTACAAATTCGCAGAAAAGCTAAGGATCAATGCTTCTAAACTCCGGATTTGAACTAGAGATTATTTTGGTAATTTGCAGCAAAAGAATAAATTAAAGGACTTGGAATTTAAGCTTGCTTACCTCCAAGTCACATGCACAAAGTTAGATCCTCTGCATTTTGGCACTCCTGAAGTTCTCTGGAGATGATTGCTCCCTCACAGGCCAATATCTTTGGGTGAAAACATGGCGTTTTTCACATGGATTGCCATGTGTCAACAAAATAATGAAAGAGATGAAATTGAATGGCCACACATTCTCCAAATGCAGAGAAATTTAGAGGAGGCTAAGATGTCTGGAGATATGTAAATTTGATTCGAATCCTTTGATCAATCTAAGAATTTTATTTAGTGAGTCATATGTAAATTTTTCTCGTATATTCTCAAAGAAGTCTAGAGATATTCCTTGACCTGAGTGAGATACTGGTGTTTACCCTCACTTAAACTTTTTTTTTTTTTTATTGAAAAAAAAAACTAAGTGACAACCAAGCAGAGTTGTTGAACATACCAATCACAAAGTTGGAGGTGGAGATTGTAGTTTTCCAAATGGACCAGATGGATTCCCTGTGGAATTCTACTGAACAATGTGGCATCAGCTTGAACAAGATGTCTACGGGTTAGTTGGTTCCTTCTTCAACAGGGAATATCTTTTAAAGGTTAATCAATGATATATTTTTAAGTAATTAAGTTCAAGGAAATTAAACTTAATTGCTTGAACCATAAACAGAATTATTCTAGCTCCCCAATCAAGATGTCAATGAAAATTGGAAAGACTAGTGAGAAGGCAGACAATTAAAAACACTTAAACTCATCTCATGCAGATAAAGTTTTCACAGAAAGTCACAAACAACAAAAAATGCATTAAACATAAATTCCCCCCCAAGATTAGCAGCCAAACAATCAATACCACAAATAAACTCTACAGTCAGATGACATTGCCCTTCAGAGGTATTAATCACATGCACCAAAAAGATCTAAAATGACCTATTACAAATTAAATCCTTATGAAGGAAAATAATTTTTTTTTTTTAAAAAAAAAAAGAAAACTTTACAAATGAAATTAACACGCACGGTAAGATTTTTTTTTAATTGTACACAATACAACTATCATGATTCATGAAGACTGCAGCCACTTTCCTATCCCAATGGAGAAAAAACACTGACAGATATGGCTGTTTACTCTACGTGGGGAATGTATCAAACAATGCCACATGAGGAGAGTTTGACATGATAAATTCATTTACAATAGCTCCTTATCATAAAATGCAAGAAGCTGCTTCACGTGATTATTCCAGGTAGCCACGTTTTGCCCATCAACTGCAACCCAGTCAACAACAGTCGATGCCGGTTGCTCCCACCACTCGTCAAGCTGCAATTGCAGTCACAATTCAAAACTTTAGTGAATCTACAGCTCAGATTACCATTATAGAAAAACATGGAATTCAACTAATCTCAAGTAGCCTGAGATCCTTCTCTAAAAGGCATTTTCTTTATTATACCACATGAAAATTAGTCACATGCATAGCATGTGTTGTGTCAAAGAGAAAAAAAGATTATGTAGAAATCTTAGGAGATCGGAAGACAGTTATAATCTAGAAAAGCATATCATGGATTAGAAAACAAAAAAAATGCAGCAAAATAGGAACGGGAGCAAGAAAGACTGGTAGGGGAAAATATATGGCAAATTATTTAGCTTCTGGCAGCGAGCACAAACTGAATTTTCTTTCCCTGGTTTGATAATGTGGTTGTTTTCTTTATTTAAACATCTATGAAGTAGTGTATATAGGACATGTTCCCTGGCCACTTCTCAATAAAACGTCGCATGATAAGAGTAATAATAGTAGTTGCTCACCAATCCCCTGACATATTTGCATTCTTCCAAGCTTTTTTGAGCATTCAAAACTGCAGTCTTAAGTTCAGGCAACCATTTATCCATGACAGTTTTCTCTTGTTCTGCTGCCAAATTCAAAGAAAAATTTGTCGTCCTGGAGCATGATATCAAATGTCATTAGGTAAGAATGGAAGCTTTCCACAAATTCCCAAAAATCATATCTATGTTCTCTAGCATAATCCATATATCTTTGACCAAGTTATAATCAGGGAAGATATTGCGAATTTTGAAGCAGACAAGATAGAGAACGTGGAAAATTGGAGATGACTAGGCCACAACATTAAAAAAAATAAAATCTCTTACATAAATTGGAAGAAATGGTATCATCATTTTATGGTAGAATATCCAATAGGAAAATAATGACTGAGATCACAGTTGTTCAGATTTACCTTTCATACTCTTGTTGAACTCGATAAGCATGGTTCAACAGCGCATGACCACTTTCAATGAGATCTTGTCGAATATGGACAAGATTAATTGCCTTTAATAAGTCTTCCAAAACACTAGCTTCAGAACCACGGAGTTTCAAACAGAACTCTAGGGACTCCAGCACTGATGCTAGACCAGCATCTGATCCGCCTAAACCTATCCAAGTAACAAGAAAAAGAATTCACATATTATAACAGCTTTTAACCTGTGTGAATGCAAGTAACACAAAAGGATTTATTATATTCTTCCAAATTCAAGAAAATGAAATAAGACAATGCAGTAGGATATAAATTTGAATCTCAAAATAAAATGATATCTTTCATTTAGCTTCGTTTCATTCTACAACTGCATTCCATATATTACAGTCATGTTTGATCCTTCAGAATTACAATTTCATTATGTAAGTCGTATTAGTACTCACTCTACTAAGTTGCTTTCAACATTTTTAAAATAATAGCCTGCTCTCAATCAAATATTGAAATATAAATATGGAGAGCCATACAATTCCCAAATCCCAAGAATAAAACTTCAACTTCATAAATAGTAGTTCTTTTTACATAGATATTGACTCTGACTACTGCACAGGAATTTCCAAACGCCATGTGAAATAAGGGAAAACTAGCCTTGGATGCTATGCTTAGAGAAACCAGTCATGAGGCCCTCTCTAAATGGTAATTTTGGAAACCTGTTAAGCTTATATAATCTGTTATGTTAGCTGCACATCATATAAATCCAGATAATATCACCTTATTCCCGTTCAATCTTATATGTCCAGTCAAATAGGCCCTAATATACTGCTGAGATGGGTATTTAAGAAAAAACAAGGATAAAATCTATTGCCTATGCTATAAACACATAAAACTTTGCCATGAACAGCCATGGATTAAAATAAACGTTGGCTACATTATGTGGCATGACCTTGGGGCTTGCCCATTTAAGAGTTTATCACGTTAATTCATCATGCACTTGCAAAACCAATCTATAAAACAAGATTCATGTCAAAGGAAAATCATTCTGGCAGAAGTAGTACAAAGAAAGATACATATTTCAAAGCCTACCATAGATATACAACTGATCCAAACATGACACTTAAATTTCATATAAAGAATTATATACTTACCAGCAGGATACTGAAGGGCAGCTGATACACGACATATTGATGGAATTGCTGAAGGATCTCGGGCACCAGCTCTTGTTGTCAAAATAGCCGCATTCATTTCGGCATTTGCAACAGCTTCCTGTCCAGTGGAGCCACTGGCACCCATGGCTTCAAGGAGTGCCTGAAGCAGAATTATTGAAGAGAAAACTTAGTTCAGGTACATCTAATTATATGACATCATTGATTATCAAATGCAAATCTCTACACATCCCTCTCATGTGCAACTTCATCACAAGAACACCATTGTTGGTGACCTAAATTAAGTTCTAAACTCGGGAGTTCCTATTTTAACCAAATTTACACAATTTAACAACCGTCCCGTGATGATGAGAGATGGACCAGTCAAATGGGATCTCAACTGAGCTAAATTGATATTCCCATGGACTCAACATTGGAGACTAATGTCTAACATGTAAAGAGACTATATAAATCAAACCCCAAGAACTAATAAATCTTTTTATGAAAGCTAATACAAATAACCTATTGTCTTTTGGATCACTTTAAACCTGTGGGGAAGAAGGAAGCATGTAGAGGCTATTATCTGGACTCCGATAAAAAGTAGATACTTCTTTGTCAATAAGATCCTTTGCACTATTTGAAATCTCAACAACAACAGTACAGGCTGGAATTATAGTGCTTGATGCATACTCCCTTGCAGCTAATGGCTGCTGACTCCAATATGCAGCAGCATCCTGCAAATATTAAAAAATAAGAATTAATTAAATCTGCTCATAATTGTTAGAAAATAAAAATTCAACAAGAAATTTCAAAATTGCTTTGCTTAATAAAAGTGAATACCATCAACGCAAAGTTGGACGAAATTAGGTTGACTTTTCAAATATTCATAGTCCTTACACATCATAAATTTATGTAGCAATGCCACAAGAGCTAATCTATCATCTCAAATAATAAAACCATGGGCGATCTAAGGATTGAAGCAAGGTGCTATAATAAACCAAGGATAAGAAGCTTCAAAGGATATCATAGTTATATTTCCGTATTACTACTGGTATAAACACTGAAACAATGAATGCAACATACCGTATTAGCCTTTAGCAGAGCAGTATATATTGTCTCAAGTTCTGATCTACGAGCATCAAACTCTTCAATCTTTTTCCACTTTTTTTTCAGAGAATCTTCAGCTTCTTTCCTTTCACCACACAACTTATTCAAGCGTTGTATTTCAGACATCAGGGTGTTTAAGCTTGCCTTTAAACCAGCCAATTCTCTTTCCTTGGCCCAAACCTCCAACTGAATTCCAGGAAGAAAAGTGAAGACAAGGCAGATGTTTGAGCAAGTAAATAAGTTATTTCCCCCTTAATGAAAATATAAATCCTTTCTTTCACTCCCTCCACCAATGATGATATAGTAAGGTTTCCTACCACTAAAAATTGAGTAATTATGGAAAGCCAGTGTGAGAGAAAAAATATTCCTTTCCTAATTGAATTCAGAAAAAGGAAATAATATATTTCAAAGTTAAACATACCCGCAACTAGTCCATAATAACTAGTTAATCATAGATATACACAAAATCCCCTGGCTTAAAGAATTTCAGAATTTATTAATAGCATCAATTTTCAGAACCTTTTCCCAAGCTTTTCCAAATAGAGGTAGTAATTTGCTGTAATTTTTTATATAAAAATTAAAATAAAAAATTATTTGGAGAAAAAACCTCCAATTGCCGAAGGCTGCCAAGGTTCTGGGTGGTGCTTCCGATACCAATTGAGCGTGAAGAATTGTCACTGCCTCCATGAAGACGTTTAACAAGTTTCTGACACAAGTCCCTAGCTTCTGTGGCATTGTTCAGTGCATCTTCAGTAGCCAAAAACTGCTGAACATGTGCTTTCTGTGAACACAGAGATAAGACATTAATTCAATGGCTCTACAAATAGAAACCAAAACTCAAAATAAAAAATAAAAGATAAATTATGATGCAAGGTTGCTATCAACACGCCATCAAGTTAAAGGAAACCTCCTTAATTAATTTACAAACAACCCTGAGGAATGAAGAGTAGTTTGAGAACAAAGTGAAAAGATGCAACAATGCATAAGATCAACCTGAGGACGAAGAACATAGTAATATAGCTAACCAGGTACAAAAAAGAGAAGAAGTTCAAAGTCCTCATAAAGATAAAGAATAAAGATGTTCGGAGGAAAAGGTACAAGCTTAAAGGAAAAAACAACTAGGAACACTTCTTTAGGAAGATAAAATTGAAAAATTAAGAAATGAAAGACCTGTCTCTCAAGAAGTTGATTCTGACTTCCTCCAGGAGTTACATCAACTCCTATTTTTCCGTTTCCACAAATTTGATACGGTAACGGAGAGCTTCCATCAGGAGAGGAAACATCCATGACTATGTTATTTTCATATTTGTACCTGATTGGGAAATGGAAGTGAGAATTGTGACCAATAGAACAATTAAACTTTTTTCAGATTATAAAGAAATCATACAGAACATTCGCGGAAAAAAAAAAGAAGATAAAACTATCCCTTACATATCACAAGGCATTGCGTGAGAGGTGCAGAACCAAAAGGGATATAACACAGGAACTCCGAAGATAAACTCTCAGTTTTTCTAATAAATAACAAAGATGAAAAAGGTAACTAAAAAATTAAATGACCATTCACAAATAGACTGAAGAAATTAAATATCAAACTTCACTACAATACTGATAAATATAAGATAGCACCCAATTAACTTGATAATTAGTATCCTAATTTCATAATCCTAGTTTACTAATTATAATTAATGATATTTTTACTGATAATCTCTTTAGACCTCCATCATTAAAATACCCTAACATTCCAATTAACTGATAAATATCCTCATCATTCTGAATTCCTAATATTCTATCCTATCTCATTCCTCATAAAGCAAGTGGAGAGTGGAGGGTAGAAGAGTGTATGGAACCACATCTCTCAGAGTTGGATGCTTAAGTCTTTGTGTGTTATTTTCCACTTCACCATAACTGATTTTTGAGAAAGTTACAGTAGCAAAGAGTAATGAATTCAATACAAGGTTCCAAGTTCCAAATTCCAAAATTGGAACCATAGAGGCATTAACAAGAGTACCATCTGCACAAGAAGAGAAAAAATAACATATTCGGATACCTCAAAGTCTCGGCATCTGCTCTTACATCAATCTTCTCAATTTCTCTGGAAATTAGACTTTTGATCCGAGCAGTGTATGCAGTAACGGCTTGAAGCAATAGAGGAGGACTCTTGAGGCAATTCACAATAACAGTTCTAACCTCATCAGAAATTTCCCCATCAAAATCAAACCCCAACTTAGCTGCTTCTGATTGAGGATTCAAGTGAATACCACTTCCTTCATAAGCAGGAAAAGAGTTCCTTATTTTTTCGATCATATAAGCACCAAGAGTTTCACAAGCCTTTCTAATATTCCTTTCCCTTGTAGTCTCTATGAGAATAATGTCATCAGACGATTTACCGCTCTTAACAGTAGAATAGACAGCTTCCTTCTCATTTTTGGTACTAAAACTATTGATCATTTCAAAAGAAGAATCAACACCTGATCTTTGAGCGTCCCTCGCTTGATTGACATAGTAACAAAGACGCTTATGATATTCAGCAAATATTTTTGCAGCTTCATCACATTGTCGATCATATGCCTCTAACATAACTTGTTTGTGCCTGCACAATGGGTATAAATATTTCATCATTCCTCATTGAAGAACTCCAGAACATCTGTACTTATTAATCATATCAAGCCAATCATATTAAGCACATTCTCTACTTTTCTCTTTTCTTTTTTCAGCTTTCTTTCAAACATCTCATTGGCACCAAAACCTAGCTTAAACGTATGGCATTACAGCATAGAATAAAATATATATTTTCAGAAGCACGTGATTAGTTGTTACAAATCCAAGTAGCTGAATCAAAGTTGTAATGATTTTCACTCATACTCCAAAATCCCAATCAACAAGATAATGCATACATTATTATCACTATGAGTGTGTTACACTGAAGATTCTCATGATTTGGAGAAGCAGATAAATGGTAAGTCACCAAATTTTAGAAATAACAAACCACACATTCGGTAAATTATGCAAGGAGTGAAACCTGTAATTCGCCCGTTCATCAAGCATCCTCTTCCGCTCAGCCTCCTCCCTTGAAACCTCGAGCATCCTAGCTCTCAAATCCTTCCTCTGCCTCCTCACAATATTTCTCAACCTTTCAACCTCTTTCTCTGCCAAATCTCGCTCTTGCAACGCGGCCTCTCGAGTTTCCGCAGCACTCGAACTCTCACTCAATAGTCTATCCTTTTTCTTCCCTTTACTCTTTCCCTCTTCTTTTCCCGCCGCATTCACCAAACTACTACTAACACTAGTAGCACCATTATCCGCATCACCATGAACCGCGATGTTCCTCCGAATATTCTCCACAGTTTTCCCCGATTGCACGCGAGTTATCAAGAATTTCCAAACGGGTAACATGTTCCCACGGCAAATCTTCCGAAGCGACTCAACCGACGGCAAGTGCGATTTACTTGACGCACCATACTGAGCCAAAGGCCTATAGCCCATTTCCATCTCAAGCCATTGTAGTATCGCCTCAGGTTGAACCACTGAACTCGACGAGCTCTGCATTGCAAGTCCCAATTTCAAGCTTGGAAAATTGTGGATTCTGCGACTAACCTCGCATTGACTAGAAACGCCTGCAAGTTAGGGAAGTTGTTGAAACTGGTATTCTAAGTAGAAATCGCTTTTCTTCGATTTCTACTTAGAACTGAAAACGCCAATTCAATGATGGAGAGTGAATCAGCGAATCAGAAAGAGAGAAAAATGAACAAGAATCGCAGATCTAACAAATGCGGAGGATTCTGGCCGGCCGATTACAAAACTGTGTGTAATTTCCGTCGCTTGCAAAACTTGGGAGCACCGCTTTGTTCGTAGTTAAGTTGAAAATTGAATTCACGACTCAAAACTCAAATTTCATTTTCGTCCTTTCTATATGTGTGTGTATATATATATATATATATATATATAGGCCAAATACTCACATTGGTCCTAAAATCAAATTTGAATATTATATAGGCCAAATACTCACTTTTGGTCCATGATCCAAAATTTTAAATTTTGGATTAGTCTTATATGTTTTCATAGTTTTTTATTTTTTTATCTCAAATTAGTTATTTCCCTTTTATTTCAAATTTGGATGTCATGTCTTCAAATATACAAATTACTTTTAACGAATTTTTTCTTTAGTGCTCATGTTACATAGAGTTAAAATTTAAATTGGTCATATTTTTTTTATTTGAAGTCTGAAGTGACCAGTTCAAAATTATGTGTTACTCATTAGTAAGATATTTTATACTTTTAAGACAAGATTTAATCTTATTTACTAATAGTTGTAACTGGACATAAAAAAACTCTTCAAGAGTATATAACATAGTTCCGAACCAATAGTCACAAGAGAGATATTAAATATGATCAATTTTATTCATTTTACTATGAAAATAAATTATTCATTTTTGGGATTTAATTTAATGTTATTTGCTTATGGCTTTAAATAAATAGAAAATGATTCATCAAAAATAAATTTTAATTATCAACTCGTTATATTCAAATTTAAAACAAGACAGGTGATAATATTAATGATTTTGGATCAAAAGTGAAAAATCATATAAAGATATAAAATCAATCTAAAACTAATGAAATATGTATGACTAGTTTAAAATCTATCACTTGCTCTTGTGATCAATGTGAGTATTTGGCTTAATTTATGTAAAGTATAAAATTAAAATAAAATATATAAAAATAGGTTGAGTCCATGTAAACCTTAGAAGAATTAACAAAGCATTAGAAGAAAGTCAATACTTGATAATTCATACTATACATTAAAAGAAAATCATGACATATATGCAAAGTCAAAAAATTAACTTAAGCCACTGCAACAGCATTAGATTAACTTCAAAATATTAAAATAATATATATATATATATATATATATATAGGTAACGTCAAAAATAACCTAGCAAAACATGCTTAACTTGCAAGTCAAAAGAGTCAAGTCATTCCATAACCTTTCGGCCCCAAAATAAAAGTCATTCCAACCTTTTTTCTTTTTTGAGTTGCTAATTGCATAATTAAACTTGACTCTATTTTAACAACTTTACATTAGACTGCAAATTAAATGAACTAGCTCAAAAATTAAGTATATTAAACAAATTTAATTTTTTTTTTTAATATCTGTGAAGAAAAAAATGCTTAGTGAGCAAGAGTCTTGAGGGCAAAGTATGATTGTGGCAACGATGTAATTTCCAAGATGGTGAAAAAAATGTGATAATTCATAATTCTAGATTGTGGAGGAAGTCGAGGAACATGGTTACTAATTTGGATGTTGTGATGAATGGGTTAAAGTGGAAGGTGAATGATGGTGAGAGAACTAATAAGAAAATGTTTCTTATTTTTATAATCTGTTTCCATTTTAAATTATATTTTTATTTTAAAATTTAGAAAATATGTTTGTTTTATAAAATTAAAAATTCATTTTTATTCATAATTTAATATTTAAATTATGTTTACTTAAAGAATCATTTATGTTTTATTCTAAGTTTGATTATTATTAACGGATGATATTCATATGATTAAATAGTTTATTTTTATGTTAAGTTACAAAATATTATAAATTTTTTTTTTTTAGAAATAACAAAACACATTATCCAGTCATATTTAATTTTTTATTTTCAGCGAAAATGAAAATAAAAAACAAGACAACTAAAGAGGCCATAAATTTTTTTATGGATGATTGGTTGGAGGGTTCTAATATTTTGTGAGAATTGGTTATGCAACTTTTTATTTTATACCTTCTTGTAAGCTTTTATATCCTATGATCAAATATGATTGGAGTTTTAATAAGGAGGATCGGGAACTTAGTTCCACTATTTGGTCTCGTTAGAGGTGGAGGAATGATGAAATTTTAGGTGATGGTAGATGGTAGATATGTGGGAATTGATAAGGACTCGTATATTAAGGTTGGTTAAGAATTTAATTTAATTTTTTTTTTTGGTAAGAGGTGAGGAATTTTATAATTAGAGATTTTGGGTGTGTTTGGTTTAACAATATAAACTCATTATAATTTCATTATCCCCATTTTCATTACATAACTTAAGCTATAGTGCTATATAGGTGTTTGTTTTCCAATTATAAAGTCATTACAAAAATATCACTTCATTACAAACTCATTTCATTACATATTTCATATCCAATTACTAACATCTAGCACAAATTCCGAGAGAATTTCATTACTATTTCATTTCATAACCACCACAATCAAAAAGTCAAAATATTATTTTTTTTATTTCTATCTATTTTCATTATCAATTATCAATTATACCCCTATACAATTTAAAAAAACCCATATATTTATTTCAACCAACCACAATCATTACATACCCTTTTTCATAATTTCACATCCTATTTTTTTCATTACATCTCAAACTAATCCAAACACCATTTTCATTACATTTTCATTACATAATTTTCTCATTACCATTTCATTACATAAAATCATCATTTCATTACTTATTTCTAATCCAAACACACCCTTTGTCGAGTGGAAAGCTCCTTTGGAAAATAGAGTTGAATTTAGGGCCTGTTAGGAATTACGGAACTTGTTTTACAAGTGATTTTAATTGTTTTTCAAAATGAGTAATAGATTATAAATAGTGTAAATTAATAATTCGGTCTTTGAAAAATTACCGAGTTAATAATTTGATTCTTGAAATTAAAACACACCGTTTAGTCCTTGAACAATTACAATAATATACTTATTAGTTCTTTTATGGACGTTAATATACTATTTTTATCTTTTAAATATTAAAGTATATATCGTTTTAATTTTTCATGAACTAAATTATGCCATTCAATTTTTCAATACTTAATTGTCAAATTGGTAGTCTTTTAAAGACCAAAGAAATTGTTAGTGTACTATTATGTAAGTGTTTTAATACTAATATGTGTTTGGATAATAACCGGGTGGATGAAGTTTTTAAGATATAAAATCATTTCAATTTTCATATAATCTATGAAGCATGAGCACTGATACAGACACGAGACACGATACGGCATAAACACACCAACACATCAAATTCTTAAAACTATATGACTCGACACGACATATATTTATACTAAGGGCTTAACGGGCACGCCAATATGCATGTAACGTTTTAATTGATTTAAAATTAAAAATTACATAAAATTCTTATATTGATAAATGAGTAAGTTTGGGACCAATTTAAAAAATTATAAAAATGTGTAAAATTCAGCTAAAATAAATAAAATATTTTAGGACCAATTTGAAATTAACTCATACATTTGGGACTAATTAAAAATTTTGACTCCTTATATAAAATAATAATTTTTATACTTATGTATATGTGGGAGGACGACCAGAAGGCTCCTCCCACATATAATATGGTATAGATATATAAGTAATTAAAAATTCATAAATTTTAATGAAAATTTTAAAAATTGCAATATCTATTCATAATACATGTCATATGCGTCATTATTTTTTATTATTTATCATGTTAAAGTCAGAAAAAATTGATTTTATAATCTGAAACTTATAAATAAGTGTCATATGGGTGTCGTGTCGGACACGGTGACATGTCCTCAAATTGAAGTGCCCATACTTAATAGCATATAATAATTGTGATAGGTAGGAAAAAATGTATGAATATTTTAAAATTATACAAGGATAAAAATGAAAAAAAAAATACTTTTTATTATTGACGCGTAGATTATAAGGTTATAAGTCGAAATATTTTTATATCCAATGTTTATTTTGGTCTAATATCTTTTCCTCAAAATTTATTTTGCTCCATTGTCTTTCGGAAAGTTTTATTAATTAGTCTGATATCTATGATTCTATGCAATTTGTTTCAAAATTGTCATACCATTAAGGTCTGTTTCTTTTATTCGTTTATAATGACATGACACTTGATTTGGTTTCTTTTTCTCTCTCTCTTGCATTTGCCTTTCTCTCTCGTGCTTGACATTTTTGAATAACATGATTTTTTTAGAAAATAATAGGGAAAAGAGCAGTTTTTTTTATCATAAATGAAGTTTGCAAATTCATGATTTAATAATAAAGCCTATCTCATTCAAAAATGCCACACATAAGAGAAAAAGGGACATGTATGAGAAAAAGAGAAGTCACGTTAGGTGCCACATCATAAAAACCAACAGAAGAGACAAAACAACTTACGACAATATTATTTTGGACCAAAGTTGCATAAATAATGAGTCAATTTGAATATTTTGAAAGATAATTGCCCAAATGAACTTTGAGACAAAAATAATGGACCAAAGTGAACAGTCGACCTATTTTTTGACGCTACATTTGAAAAAGCTTCGAAACTTGTTGACTCTAGCTCTTAAGTTGGGGTAATTTTCACTAATTTGTGAATTGTGAATGACTCGCTACCAATTTAATGATTTACCAAATGACAGTGTTTTGCTTTCCACATTAATGATAGAAATCCTACACCTGATAGGGCTTAAAAGAGGAAAATTTATTTTTTAGTTTTAAAATTTTGAAATTATAATTTTATCTTTACATATTGAAAATCCAAATCCAATCCAAATCCAATCTCATCTCATTCTAGGATTGGATGAACAGTACTGAATTTGGTATTTATTGAACCCTCCATCTCATCTCATCTCATCCACATCATCATTCCATCCAATTTTCTTTTACATTTACTAATCTACCCCTATTCATATACCTATATTTACCTACACTTTAATACAAATATAAAAAAGAGAACTAGACAAAATAGTAATTTTACATACCCTCATTTATTACACTTATAATTTTCTCTCTCTATCTATCATTTCTCATTATTTTTTTATCTTTTCCACTCACATTTTTTCTCTTTCTCTCTCTCTCACACACACATACACCTCTCTCTCTCTTTCACACACCCTACACACACTCTTATTTATATATATATATATATATAATTTATATTAATTCAATTAAACAAAAAATTTATAATATTATTATTTTTTTAGTTGCAATATTTCTCATTCTTCAATCATGCTTGTCTCTTATATTATTATAGAAAGAGTTAGGCATGTTCACGGGCCGGGCCGGGTCCACGGCTGGGCCGGGTCACCGGGTCCACCAGGGTCCGGCCGGGCCAAAATTTTTTTTTTTAAATTTTTTTATTTATTCTATATATATTGAATTAATACCATCGGGCCAAAATTTTGAATAACTAAAAAAAATTTAAAATTAATTGATCCAAAATCAACACCATCGGACCCTGGTGGACCATCGGGTGTTGATTTTGCATGGAATTTTTTTTTTAAATTTTTTTATTTATTCTATAAATTTTAACTTATATATATTGGTAAAACAATTAATTTTAGATCAATTTAATGATGTTTTTATCAATAAAGACATTTAATTTGACTTAATTGTTAAAAAAATGTTGATTTAATTAAGATTAAATATATATTTTATGTATATTTTTAATATACAATTGATAAAAATAATAATAGATATGTATTTCTTACAATTAAAAAAATATTTAGTAGTATAAAATATAAAAATAGTATAATAAAAAGTAAAAAAAAAAAAAAAAAAAAATTGGGGGTACGCCGGGTTGGGCTGGGTCCATGAACACCCCTAGAAAGAGTAATGCTGGGTCATGAATATTAGGTCATACATTTAGGACCAAAATGAACCTTTCACCACACATTTTATTACAATTTAGTGTTGTTTTGTAATTTGCTATTTGGTCTTCAAACTATTATTTGTTATTTTTTTGTCGTTGAATTTCATAAATAGACCCCATTATTAATGATTGGGGTTTTCTACAAGGCCCGAGTTATCATTTACACATGTTAGAGATTGATTAATTGGAACAGTTCGAATTTATGGACCAAATTGTATTCTTAAAAATAATTCCAATATTATTTTCATTTTGGCCCATAATCTCATCTCATCCACTTGGATTTGGATTGACCCCTAACCCTCAATCCAAAATTTTCTCATCCTCACAATTTCCAATACCATATCACACTTCCCAATATCATCTCATCTCAATCTCATTTCAATCAAAACACAACCAAACACCTATCATCTCATCTCATCTCATTTTATTATCTCAATCTCATCTCATTATTTCCTACCATTTCTACCCCTATACAAATCACAAAAATCCATCTACTTTTTTCTACCAACCACAATCATTACAATTTACAACCCCTTTTATATAATTTCACACCCTATTTAACATCATTCTCAATAAAATCACTCAAACACCAATACATCATCTCATCTCATCCAATTAAATTATAATCTCATCCCATCCATTTGGATTGGATTGGATTGGATTAGGATTATTGTTCTCCCAAACAGGCTAATTATTTAGCATTAACAAATAATATTTTAAGGATAAATTTGTAAAAAAAGAGGGTCAAAACCTCAAATTGGTCCCAAATGTATGGAGTATATTTCAAATTAGTTCTAAATCTTTCATTTGTTTCATATAGGTCTTACATATTTTTATAATTTTTATTTTGGTCCCAAACTTACTTTTGCGATGCGATTTGACTTCATTTCCTAATAGTATCAATTGGGCAGAGAAAGAACTCTTTAAGAGCCAACACATATTTTCAAACTCGTTACATTCAGACTTAAAATGATAGAGATATGACCAATTTTACTTATTTGATTATAAAAGAGAGACCCATTTTTTGGACTCAATGTGTCCTCGTTTGTTGATAACTCCAACTAGGTAAAAAAAATACTCGTTAAAAGCAGCTTGTAATTTTGAATTCCTCGCATTTTGATATCACCTCTCCTGCTCAGCCCTCAGTCGTCGGTCCTGCAAGACACTCCGATGGGGTTGATACCCCAAGAGAGCCTCCGACGGTCAAGTTAGCAAATGGGCAGAGTAAGAGTAGAGATATGTAAAAATGTTGTTTGTGTGTGTTACCTGAGGGAGTTTATATAGGCTCTGGGATGCAGAGAGGAGAGCATGCGCGAGTGGTGGACGCACCATAGGTGGGCCCTACCCCTAGGCCTCTAGGGGTAGGGTTGTTACGCTGGAAGGCTCTGCGTAGGTGGGTCCCGTTGCTAGATACCTAAAGAGTAGGGTTTGTTATGCTGAGGGGGCCCACCCTAGGTGTCTTAGTGGGTTAGTTAAGGTAGGCCGATTCCAAGGGAAGACCGGTCGGCGAGCTTGTCTGGAAGGGTAAGGGCCCTAGGTGAGGTCGGTCTTTGGGTGTCTTTTGGGCCTTCTTAATCACATTTGAACTTAAAGCGAGAGAGATATGATCACATATTCGTTAGTTTGGAATCAATGTGAGAAATTATAGAAACATATAGGACCAATATAAACAAATGAAACATTGAGAATCAATTTAAAATCTACCCCACACATTTAGAATCAATTTTAGATTTTAGATTTTGACAAAAAAAAAAGACTAAAACATATATTTCCAATATCGAAGGATTGAATTGTACTTTTAGAAAAAAAAATTGAGGATCAAAAACTACTTCTCATTTCTTAAATTATCAAATCATTATAATTAATTAATTAGTTAATAGTTAATTACATATAGACTCATACATATTGTATTGCAATTTCAATTTGTGCCCATCCTGAAATTTCATAAAAGTAGCTCACTCTTTCCTTGGGAATTTTATATTGTAAAGTTGGGATAGATTCCTCCACCCACCACCCAAAGCCAGTCAAGAAGAGCAAAAGGGAAGTGGGAGGCTGTTAATTTCGCGAATTCATCATATCATAGCTATTTTTGCCCAAGAATCCCAATTTGATCCGCGTGATTTTTTTCTTAGAATTTGATTTCCCTAACATGTAAATTTTGCTTTTCGCCGAATTTCGGGGTGGTTCTTCTTCCAGAATCCAGATTACTCTTTTGTCGGTCTTCACGGAATATCAAACTCAATTTTATTCTCCTTTACTTCTAAGTTCTCTCTCTGAGGTACTTTCTCAAATATCGTAATATCCCAGTTCTATTTTTCTCATCCGATTGTGCTGTTGAACGTTCCTATAGTTCTGGAATATGATAATCTGAAAAGGGTCTATTGATTTTCGTCGGTTTGCGAGTGTTTTTGGGACGATCGTTCTTCTTGGATGGAAAATTGAAGTGTTTAACTATACAAGTTGGATATTATTTTTCTCTTGATTTTTTTTGTTTTTGTTTTTGTTTTTGGTCTTTTGGATTGTTTTCATTTGTGGGATGAACATGCGTGTTTGTTTGTGGACATAAATTAGTGGTTATGATTTTCCATCAGAAAGACCAGCAATGATGTTTCCTGTTGGTTGATGCATCGGCATAGCTTAGTAGTGAAGAAAAGAATCAATTTTTCCAAAATTTGAAGGAAACTGTATGCTTGAAGTTGTCGCTGTGTGTGTGGCAAAAGACTGAAAACGTCTCAGAATATCTTCTTTGTAACTCTCAAGCTGTTTTTTTTTTTTTTTTTTTTTTTTTTTTTTTTTTTCTGTTTTATACTTTCAGTTCATTATCTTCTGTCTTCCCAATAATAGTTTTAAACCATATATCGAATGATCTTGGATTATCCCCCTGATTTACAAATGAAGTATATGTTGCTTTGTCACATGGGGAAAGGCTGCATTGCCCGCTTCCCAGCCTTTGGTGCTTAAAAAGTAATTTTAATTTTAATTTTTTTTAGCTGATCAAAGTTTCACTGAGATTTTTGGGTAATTTTGGTGTATTTTACAGGTGAGGGAGACAATATAGGTTGCTGATCCATATAACTGGGGGATCTGAAATGAATGAGAGAGGGTAATGATTTGCGGAGGCAGTGGCATTTTTGTGGAATTAGAATCCTCTCTCCTTATTTGATCAAATCTCAGTGCCGTTGGAGGCTCTTTCTTTTTCTCACTATTTGCATGTAGTATCAGCTATTTTTGTTGATTAGTGCAAGTGGGAAAGAAGAAAAAAAAAGAGTTAAAGAAAGAGACAGATTCAGGCACAATGGGTTCTGTTTGCGGTTGTTTGGGTGTTGACAGTCTTGAAGATTATGTAAATCCTAATAGTTCTGTATATAGGAATTGCATGTGCCTCAGTTGCCTCTTACAGAACTTTTTGAATGTGGTATGCCTTTAAATCCTGGCCTCTTTTCCCCTTTTCTAATGGAAGATAATTCTATGCTTATGGAGCAGAATACATATTTGTCATGTTTTCTTCTGGAGCACACCTCAGTTTTTCGTGAGTGTTGTTGTACATGTGAATAATTTCTTTCATTCCCTTGTCTATCACCATAATAGTGAACTCCTTTGCACTTGCAGGGAGATTGTTGGCATTATTCCATCCCATTAGTTATAAAATATGCATATAAGTTACCATTTCTAATGTGTTGCATATGTGCATAATGCATCTGTGCTAGTATAGAAGAAGTGTTGTCTACAGATGTCACAGGTTGAGCAAATAAAAGACCTTACCGTGCATTCCTTGCTTCTTGGCATATTTTCTGCGGCTGCTAGTTTGAGACTTTTGGTGGCAAATCCATTGTATTGTTTTTATCAACATCAATTTTTTGCCAATTACTGTTTGTGAGAAAATGTTGTCCTAGTTGCTAAATCAATTTTTCACGATGAAGTATTTTTCCCATTGATGAGAGCTGCACCTTCATAATATAAATATAACATTCTTTTCAAATTACTCCAAATTTCAGTATACATCAGTATTCCGTAGGCGCGAAGTGTATTCCATTCCTTCATCTATACAGGGGGCAGCATCTATGACTTCTACGGCATCCCTGGATAGTTCTTTATCTGACATGTATCGTTCTCCTCCACGGCCTTTGCCTTATGATGCAGACCCCAGGTATTTCCTCTCACAACGTGATGGACTAGTTTCAAGACGCGAGAAGGGTTCAAGTCATTTGAATGAGGAATCACAACCTCTAAGAAGTGATTTAGATGTGGATTCAGAATCTTTAAATGTGGGAGACAAATGGAATGAATGTGCCTGTGAAAATGGATCAAAGGAATACCGTGCTAAGTCTTCACTGAGAGTCTCTTCAGCAAAATATACAGCTGGGGTTGGGATGGTCTATACATCAGAAGAAGAGGACGTTTGCCCGACCTGTCTTGAAGGTAGATATAGTCTTTATGTTAAACATGGAACTTTAGTTAGATGATATATACTGATAAATTTGAATGGGATGGTTGTTTCTTTTTTTTGGGTGATATGCTAAATTCTCCAATGCACTATATTTTTAATCCATAAGATTTTGGAAAGGTCACATATTTCAGTTATTTATAATGTGCTTAGCGTTTCCAGAGAATGAAATGGGATTCTCTATATGGCTTTGTTTTGTTATTCTATTAGTTGATTTTAAAGAATGAAACTAATAATATTGTAATATTGAAGCAACGTTAACTTCAAATTTAACAATAGCAAAGGAGACTCAGGACGCCAAGTTTATGTTCTGAGCAGTAGTGTACAACTATTCATGAAATATGTTCTTGGTGGCTATAGGCTATTGAGAAAAATAGATCATTTTGGCAGATTCTGATGATCCTACAATACATGCTTGCAGAATATACTCAAGAGAATCCAAAGATAATGACAAAATGTTCCCACCATTTTCATCTTGGTTGCATCTATGAGTGGATGGAGAGAAGTGAAAACTGTCCAGTCTGTGGGAAGGTAATTTTCCTTTTGATGTTTCTTGAATTCTTTCTTACCAAAACGATTGGTGGTTCACTGTGAATGAGCTTAGATCATATTGTTCAACAATGTCAATTAATAGATACTTTTTAAGGAGAAAGAAAAACATATTAATAAGAGAGAAAGTTATAAAATGTAGGATAGACCATCCTCCTTTAGAAAGTGCAGAAAATAACGGTGCAAAAAACCCAAAACCACTCTAATTAGACATGCTGCAACCTGCAATGAATCCATTCATAATTTTGTTTTCTAACTCCCTGTGGCTGTGGCCTCTGAAAGTTGAAAGCTAGGCTTGAAGAATATAGGGAGGCGTTGGTTGTTATAGTTCTCAAGTGTATAATTATGTCGTTAAATGATCAAAGTTGACTGATCTTATTTTGTTTTCCTAATCTTTTTTTTTTCTCTAATGCTGCAGTTATTGAATCACTGGTTGTGGTTATTTGCTTTTGAATATATTTAGAACTTTTAGGAATCATGTTAGTTTGGTGATTTCCACATTTTTCTTAGGCTTTTCAGATTTGTCTTTCAAAACTTTTTGCGTCCATTTTACTCTCACAATTAGAATTGTTCTTGATGCAAGAAGAATTAGATGACATCAGCTACTTTAAGAACTAACAAATAGATTTCTAACAGCTTTTGGTATATTTTCTGGATGTAAAGAGCATCTCCTTCTGCACATTCATGAAGATTGTGAAGAGGCTTTTAAAGTATTTTAAAACTTTAATTGGGGATGCGGCGACTGAATTGTTAATTCAGTACCTTCTTGGAACTTCTGTTTATAGTCATATTTGGTATCCTAATGATTTTTATTGAATACCTAGTTTAAGTATTTGGTGATTTTTTCAATTTAGATCCTTATTTCTTTGGTTTGTTGAAATAGTATCTCAAGTCTGTTTGATCGTTTTGGTTGAAGGTTTTAAATATAAATTTAAGATATTTAACAAAATGCAGAAAACAAAATTGCAAATTTGAGCCATTTCAGAAAGTTGGGATTGACAGTTAAATTTAATCAATCGAAGATTGAGTTTTTGAATGCCTATGAGCTAAGTTCTTATCTTCTCTCTTTTATACATAATTCATGTGCCTTACTGTTTGAATGCCTGTGATTTTCTTTACCCAGCCAAATGTCTTTCATGACATGACAAAGAAAAATTGCATGCTTATTGAATAACGTAATGGAAAATTATTACTCAGCTCTTAGAGTAATGACTAATGAAAAATTATCTTTCTTCATGTTTTGCTTCTTTAAAACTTTCTATTTTATTTTATTTTAAATTTTAAGTGATAAATTTCCTGCAATTTATTTGCTCTTTGATGTGATAGCAGATTAACCCAGCGATTGCTTTGTAGTTTATAGAATTACTTCTAGTGGCAAAAAAGCTGAACAGAAGACAAAATTTGAGCACTTTGCATAAATTTATAGTAGTTGTGTATCTGTTCAAGCTTTCATTTAACAGCTCAAGTTTTTGAGTTGAAGTGATTCTTGGCCAAAGAAAGATAAGAAAGAAGAATATTTGTCATTTTTGTGTTTATATTAAGTCTGTTTATACTATGACTAGATGAGAAGATTAGGGACAAACATGCAAGAATTAGAGTTGTTAGATCTTCATGTTGAATATCTGAGCTGAGATTGATTTCCACCCGGCTTGCATTATACTAACATGCATATTAAATTCTTTCATTGGTGTCGATATATGAGCATGAACCTAAGATGATGGGTCCCCACGTGCAATTATGTGTCAACTATCGTATTTGTTTTGTTTTCATCAGATATCCTTCTCTTGAAGAAATTTTGTTTTCATCAGATATCCTTCTCTTGAAGAAATTTTGTTTGAGGTACTGTTAGACATTAAATGTCGGCATGTCTCTCAATGGGAATTTGAATTTGGTTTTAACACGTTGTGAAAAGCTAGCTCCTTCCTCTAGATCCATAACTCTCACATTGGTGTGTTTTATACTTGTATCTAGTTAAAGTAATGGTCATTGGACACAGAAAAATCACTTTTTGAAGTGTGATTGCTTCAGCTTCATACACAAGCTTGTTTATATTGTTTTTATATTTTCTATATAGATGAAAACTGAACTGTCATGAGCCACGCATTGACTATTGTATGAGCCTATGCTAACAAAATGCATTTAGAAACTGAATCATGTTTTTGTTGTAGGAGATGGAATTCGATGAAACGACTTAATCATGTTTTAAGGTTTGTGTCGCGGATAGAACCATCATCAGAGGGAAAGGAAGAATATAAGTGTAAACATAGTGTATATTCAATTTAATTGCTTGTCAATTGTCATGTATAGTAAGCATACAATTATACAATTTTCTTAACCCTTGTTGTAAGTTCAATCTCATTCCAAGGTTTTCTCCTTTTCTTTTTCTGGGTTATCTCAAGTTGTTTCCCTTTTTACAAAACCTTTTATTTTAAAAAAAGGGGTTGCAATTTAAGTTGAAATTTTATCATGATGGAATTGAGTAAATTAACATTTTGGTCCCTAGATTATATAGTGGCTATCATTCTAGTCTTTAATTTAATTATTGAAAATTCATGATTTATTGTAAGTTTTTTTTTTTGGTAATAATGATTTATTGTAAGTTGTTTATGAATACTTTATCATTCTACTAGTTTCTATAGGGACTTGATTTTAAAAAGTTATGTGTTTTTAAAAACTAAATTAATTTTTAAAAAAATCTAAGGATTAAAATAAAAGCACTTATATAATCAAGAGACTAAATTGATAATTAATGACTTTGAAAGAATTACGTCCTTGAGTTTTTACTTTTTAGCCTATGGTTGAGCTCATAAACGGTGGAAAATCAAAATTTTTTCCCTTATTGGTTTATGGTATGTAGAAAAATGAGACAAAAAAATTAATAGTAAACAATTCAGTCTTTGAAAGATTACTGAGTTGATAATTGAGTCTTTGGTTATAAAGCATGAATACTTCATTTTGATAGTGTGTCATTGTGTCCGACACCCACATGATACATATTCATGAAAAATTATTTTTTTGTAACTTTTTCATGACAAACACTAGAAAATAATATCATATATGACATATATTATGAATATATTATAATTTTTTTAAATTTTTATCACAATTTATAGATTTATAATTATTTATAAGGGTAAATTACACTTTGGTACCCTGTAGTTTGACCCTATTTCACTTTGGTACCCTGTGGTTTGAAACTTGACACTTTGGTACCCTGTGGTATTCTCCATTAACACTTTGGTACCCTTTGGAGCTATTTTGTAATTTTAACCATAACAAATTTTTCAAAAATTACATATTGACCCCAAAAAATTTTCAAAAAATTACAAATAGGTCCTTGGATACATATTATATAGGGACTAAAATGAAAAATTTAAAATTTTTTTGGGGTCAATATGTAATTTTTGTAAAATTTATTATAGTTAAAATTACAAAATAGCTCCAAAGGGTACCAAAGTGTTAATGGAGAATACCACAGGGTACCAAAGTGTCAAGTTTCAAACCACAGGGTACCAAAGTGAAATAAGGTCAAACCACAGGGTACCAAAGTGTAATTTACCCTATTTATAATATAAATATATGTCGTGTTGTGTCGTGTAATTTTAAAAATCTGATGTTTTAGTGTGTCTGTATCAGTGTCCATGCTTCATAGGTCTCTAAAAGATTAAAATGGTATATTATTTAGTCTATAAAAAAAATTAATAAGTATACGGTTTTGGATTTTTTAAAAACTAAATTGGCCTACCATGGTAACTCAAGCTTGTAACCTAAGTTGGGGCATTAAGGTGATGTAATTGCTGGTCTGTACACTCCAAGTTGAGAGCTTAGTCAAGGCACTCAATTGGAGTGGGCAGGCTTGCAATTACAGCAGCGCCTGAACCATCATCTTCTCGATAAAAAAAAATTAAATTGTATATTTCAATTTTTAAGAAACCGAGTTATTAATTCAGTGATTTTTTAAGGACTAAATTGTTAATTTATTCAAAAAATTAATAAATAAAACCAATTTTGATCTAATCCCTAACCTACTTTCAAAAGGCAATTTGACCTTTTTTGCCAACGGTCTCAACTCGGCAGAGAAAAAATTCTTCAAGAGTTTTAAATTCGTTGCATTCGGGCTTGAAATGAAACAGATTTAATTAACTTTACTTATTTGATTGTGAAGCGAGCGATCCACTTTCAGAATCTAATTTGTCCTCATTTGTTCACAATCCCAACTATATATAGAAATTACTCGTCAAAAGTAATACGTGGCTCTAGACTTATTGCATTCGAATTTGAATCGAGAAATATATGACCATAAATGCATAATGGGTAATTTGGGACCAATTTTAAAAATTATGAAAATATGTGGGACCAATCTGAAGCAAATGAAATAATTAGGATCTATTTCATACATTTGGGACAAATTTAAGGTTTTGACCTTCAAATTTATATGAATGTTTTGATTGAATTAAAATTTCTCAATAAGTACAGCTCTAGACATATTTGTTAATTTAAACTTCATAAATGGAATAATAGAGTCCTCATGGCGTGTTACAGGGTCAGAAGAAAAGAAAGTTCAAAATCACATAACGCGCAAAATCAATAAATATTATATAATATTATATTCACGTATTATTATTTAAAGTACAAGTGGTACAATATTAATAATTTATTCCAAGTAAATTGTCATAAGGTGAGGATACTTGATACTTAATTAGGATTATCATATCGCAATAGTTTAAACTTTCTTATTGCACTTTTTTTTTCCTTTTAAAACATAATCCATTCAAAGGCAACACAAGCTTAATTGATTTCAAATTTCAACGAAAACGTTTCATCTTGAGCACCACTATCACATAAATCTTATCATACAAGTGACTAACAAATCTAAAGTAAGTGTATCTAAAAGTCTTGTTAAAGAAAATGGCACCACACACTGCCCAGAATGCAGTTCCAAATCCAACTCCCATTCCAATGTACAATGAAGGCAAAAATTCATCTTTCTCATCTTCTTCCTCTCCTTTGGGTTTTATGTCATGATCTTCATTTGTACAATTCTTTGGAAGTGGATCACCACAAAGTTGAGGATTCCCAATATAACTTAGTGCACCAAATCCTTGAATTTGGGTCCCTAATGGAATTCTTCCACTAAGATTGTTGAATGACAAATTCAAACTACCCAGAAAAGATAATTCAGAGAAGCTTCCAGGAATTTCACCTTGAAGTTGGTTGTTTGAGAGATCAAGAGATTCCAATTGCTTCAAGTTTCCAATCTCATTTGGTATGTTTCCCATGAATTGATTATGAGACATGTTCAAAAAAATCAATCCAGTGAGACTGAATATCTCTGGAGGTATTGTTCCAGACATATTATTGCTTGAGACATCAATAGTACGCATCCACTTCAAGTTTCCTTCATAATCTAATTCTTGGCCTTTGATATGCAACAAAAGAGTGTCATCACGCACAGCAGATATATCTGAAGTTTCAAATACAAATTTAAGCATCTCAACATTTGTAGCTTTGTTGAAAACCAAGGCTGTTAGATTATTGACACATGAAGGTATTGATCCAGAGATTCTGTTATCTGCCAAATCCAAAATTATGAGTCCAGATAATAGACATAACTGGGAAGGGATCTCACCACTGAATTGATTTGACCTTAAAAGCAGAACTTTTGTGTTGTTGGCTATGCAATTCGATATGTTTCCTGAGAATCGGTTTTCTTCCAAATCAAGAACCCACAATTTATGGCAGTTTTTCAATGGTGCAGATATGTCTCCTGATAAGTTGGTCTTAGAAAGATGCAATACCACAAGGTTAGATAAAGATCCCATTGATTGAGGAATCTTTCCTGTTAGGTTATTGTTGTCAAGCCTAACATGAGACAATGATTCCCAATTCTTCCAACAATCTGTAAGCCCTCCAGATAAGTTATTATAAGACATGTCCAAAAACACTAATTGGCTTGTCCCATTCATTTCTTGACACAAGAGAGAAGAAATGGGACCCGACAAAGAATTGTATGATATGTCAAAAACAGCTACATTTGGAGACAACCTTGGGAGACCACCTTTCAAATTATTTGTACTCAGAGATATGATTGTAGTGTTCAATGTGACATTTGAGATATCGGCATCGATGGAATTACCACTTAAAGAAATGAATTCCATTTGGGCTGCAAAATCCCAAAACTTGTCCTGAGGTTCAAATGAAATCTGTGAGCTTGAAATATAAAGAGCTGCAGATGTTTGAGTATATAACCATTCAGGAAGCTTAGGACCTATGTATTCTAAGTAAAGATACACAAGTCTAAACTTAGGAACCCACAGTGAATCAAAGTAAAAGATGAGTCCTGGTGACCCAATTCCAAGACTTTGTAAATTTGAGAGCTTGTCAAAATTTCTATCAGACACAATTCCAGACAAGTTATTATCATGGACATGCAATACAATCAAGTTTGAGAGATTCCCAAGACTTTCTGGAAGACTTCCATTTAATTGATTTGAATTCATACGCAAGGAACCTAAGGATGAAAGATTCCCCAGACTTGGAGGAATAGGACCAGAAAATGAATTCTCACCAATTTTAAGTTCCTGAAGGTTTTCAAGTTGGCCTAACCAATCTGGAATTGGTCCACTAAATTGATTGGAAAACAAAGACAAAGATACCAAGCTTTGAAGATTTAGCAAGGTCCTAGGGACTTGGCCTTTGAAAAGATTATTGTTTAAGTTGATGGAAGAAATTTGAGAAGTAAGATTGAACAACCAATTCGGCAAGAACTGAGAGCCGAAATCATTATTGGAAAGGGAAAGAACCTGAAGTGAAGTGAAATTGGCATATTGGAGAGATGGATTGATGTTTTTGAGTTGACAATCTGAAAGATACAACTCCGAAAGTGAAGGAAGTGTAGTCATTAATTGAAGCCATTCAATTTCCCTATGAAGGTCGATGCCACTAAAGACAAGATATTTCAATGAGGAAAACTGAGAAAGCCATTGAAGACTACCAATATGGAGATTGTCATTATAGGACAGATCAAGATAATGAAGATTGGAGAAACTTGTGGAATTATTAATAGAATCAAGAAGGATGGATTTGAAGTCATGATAGCTAAAATCCAAGTAATTCAAGAAGTCAAGTTGAAGAAGCAAAGATAGGTTGAGTTCACCTGTCAAGCAATTCAACTTGTCCTGTTGGAAAGTGTAGCCACCACTGGTTTTTGCAGAAGAACATGGCAAAGAAAGCATAGTGACTCTTCCTGTGGTGTTGTCACATTGAACACCATTCCATTGGCAACAATCATGGTGAGAAGACCAAGAAGAAAGGATAAATGAAGGATCAACAATGGCATGCTTGAAGTTGAGAAGTGTGTTTTGGTCCTTTGGGTTGCATTCCACTCTCATTCTGCACATGCCTTTGTGGAGAATGACACTAAACAGAAACAAAAGAAGTGTAATGTAACTAGAGAAGTGAAGCATCTTCATTATCATACAAGCAATAATGAACTGAAGAAGCTTAAGAAATCAAGTGTCTTTTATATTGTTTTAAAATGATTAATTATGGAGAATGGTTTCTTTCCTTGAAGCTAATTCTACATAATGTGGCATGCTTTTGTTGACCATATATATATATAATCGAAGTAGTTATAGTTTATAAGTCATGGTAATGTATAATATACTATGAAAAGAGGACTTGACTCAATAATATAGTATGAAAACAGGATTTGACTCAATAACCAATAGGAATAAACGAATCAGAAATAAACACTCATTATTATAATAATACAAAAGCACATATATAGTGAATTGGCTTGACCTTACCATCCATGAGGGACCAATGGTGACTGAGACTGCTTTGAATCTGAATCCAATTTCTACAAATATATATATATATATATATTATAGATATTCAGGTTGAGATTTCAATGTAGGTGAGCTCAGTAGTATAAACGTAGGATGCGAGTAAAGTACTAATTAGTCATGTTCAGTGTTTGAGACCTTCTCATGCACTATTATTTTGTTTTTGGCCATGCTCTCTAGTACGTCTCTACCACTATTTTAGATGGTATTTTTTCAAAATTATCGTTATACCATCAAATAATTTAGTTACCCGCCACCAAATCATATGCTTAGCTATGATTGGCAGGCTAATTATTATTATTAGCTCAAAGGGTCATTTGGTCATAAATGTATACCTAATGTTCATTTTAATCATTTATGTTTCAAAATGTACAAATTGATCCTAAATGTTGGCAAAATATTTCATTATGGTTCAAAACTATTGAATTTATTATATTTATCTTGTCTCTCATTTTAAGTTTAAAAGACTTGTTAAGAGTAACTCGTAGCTCTGAATTTGTCGCATTCCAACTAAAAACGAGAGAGATATAATCAATTTTACTTATTTAATTGTGAAACGAGCAATATATTTTTAGGATCGATTTGACCTCGTTTACTGACGACCCCAACTAGATAGAGAAAATACTCTTTGAGAATAATACGTAGTTCTGAATTCGTCATATTCGAACTTGAAACGAGAGAAATATAACTTTATTCAATAGTTTGAGACCAAAATAAAATATTTTATCAACATTTAGGATTAATTTGAACGTTTCGAAACATAAAAGACTAAAATAAACATTATGACCAAAATGACTTTTTTTAACCTTATTATTATAATTTTCTTTTTGGTTTAAAATGAGGTATCTTTGATAGTAATGAATAATGATTAATCTCTCTCATTGGCTCCTCCACGATAAATAATTAAAATAAATAAAAATCATACACAAAAAAAGAGACAACGAAAAAAATAAGGGCAGAAACATAGAAGCTTTGGACAGGAGTGTAATAGTGATCAAATTTTTTATTTTGGACCGGGCTTAACATTTGGATTGAGTCTCGTATTTTACTCTGTTTAGATCAAGCCCAGTTCAGGATACCTTTATTTGATTTTTTTTTTAAAAAAATTCTGCCATTTATTTATTTTTATTTCTTAATATATTAATTAATTTTATTGTATCTAAATGTATTATTGTTTTTTATGGATTGCATGCTAAAAATAATAAAATATAGCTTTAATTTTAATTGAATTGACTTTTTTATAATTACTTAGTTTATTCATTAAACAAATATATAGTTACTTATTTTATTGATATATATATATATACACTAGGGGCTTTCAGTGCCTTAACGGACACGGAAATATGTATGTAACGTTTGATTTGACATTTATTCAAGGACTAAATTATTAGAAGTGTGAAAATAAAAAGACCAAATAATAAGTTTTCACTTTCTTAAATCCCATCTACTAATTTCTCTCTCATTATCTATGCAATTAGTCAATTATTAAGTTTCACATGTTTATTTCTTATTATTTTAATTTTTAATTTTAATTATTTTTGACCAAGTCCTCACACATATAATATATAACTAGGGACTTTGCGTGTCCTAACGGGCACGCAAATATATATGTAAAATAAATAAGGGACTAAATTGTTAACTTAGTAAAGAAAGAGAAACCAAATAATAAATTGATATAATGTATGATATTTAACTATATGGCACATAAAGCACCTAGTATATATATATATAGTTACAGGTTTGGATGTTTGTACAGGCGGTGCTGAGCCATGTCTAAGCGTGATGACGGAGCAACGTTTTCTCGAACTTTTTCTCAGTGAGGCTTTGTAGAGATCGTGAAGCGTGAGATTAAAGTGGAAGACGATCTTGTCGTAGAGCTTCAAGCAATCAGAGAAGACGACCTTTTACACTTGGTTTAGAAGTAAGATTGGGCCCTAAATGATGATTATAATTGAACAAGAAGCAAGTGGATGACACAGATATGTAGTAAAATTAGTGGGTTGTGACTGTGAGTAAGAAGTAGTGTTATCTATCCTAAGTTGCTGCTCGTCCTGCCGCCATGCTTGTGGGTGTTTTTCTTTCATTGAAGCATTGAGGTTCAGGAATTGCAAAACATTCAAAAAAAAACATGACTTGGCAAATTAAGGTGAGGTGGCCTTTAATAGGATGAGTTGGCTAAACAGTGAATCACCATTCTGATAAATATTTATCAGAGTTTAAATAGAAGGAGGTTTTTTGCACAAAATTTAAAGTTCAGGGTCCAATTTATGCATTTTTGAAGTTTAGAGAGGCAATCCACACATACCCCAAAGTTCAAGGGGGGTTATTTGCATTTTGGCCAAAAAAAGGAAGCATATTATATATGGCCAAAACTTCATTTTGATCCCTAATATTTTCCTTAAATTTTATTTTAGTCCCTAATATTTGTTTGTTATGTGTTGGTTTGGTCCTTAATATTTTCTAAAATGTTTTATTTTACTTCATGGTTATTGTTGATAAATTCTTTCTCGGCTCAGTTGGGTTGTCGACAAAAGAGATCAAGTCGAGCCTAAAATTGGGCTGCTCGTTTTGTTAAGTCGGTAACATCTTTCTCATTTTAAGTCTGAATGCAATAAGATCAAAGTCACAAGTTACTCTTCACGAGTTTTTTCTCTGCCTTATTAGAGCCATTGACAAAACATGATCAAATAGTACTTCGAAAGTTAGTATTTCTATTTTGATCAACCCCACTTTCATAGTGCTATTCAATTTCATTTGTCAACAAACCCAATTGGGTAAAGAAAGAAATCGTCGAGAGTAACTTATAACTCCAATTTTGTTGCATTTGTACTTAATTAAACTAGAGAGATATAACTAACTTTGTGAAATGAGTGGATCACTTTCGGTACCAATTTCAAGTTCAATTTGACTTCGTATACTGACGACCCCAAATGGGCAAAGAAAAATAAACTTGTCAAGAATAATTCGTAACTCCTGATTCATTGTATTTGGACTTGAAACGAGAGAGATATATAACTATATTTAGTAGTTAGGGATTAATGGTAGAACTTATGAAGGATCACAACAGAACTTTTGGGAATCATTAAGAATCAAAATAACAAAAATGAAATTAGGATACTTGATAATTAGGATGATCATATTGCAATAGTTACCATCTGTAGTAGAAAACAAAACTGGATACTTTAAGAATATAATTCTAAATGACTTAAACTTTAGAGTCTTATTGCACATTTTTTCTTTCAAAACATAATCCATTCAAAGACAACACAAGCTTAACTGATTTCAAGTTTCAACGAAAACGTTTCATCTTGAGCACCACCATCACATAAAGCATATCATACATGTGACTAACAAATCTGAAGTAAGTGTATCTAAAAGTCTTGTTAAAGAAAATGGCACCACACACTACCCAGAATGCAGTTCCAAATCCAACTCCCATTCCAATGTACAATGAAGGCAAAAATTCATCTTTCTCATCTTCTTCCTCTCCTTTGGGTTTTATGTCATGATCTTCATGCTTACAATTCTTTGGAAGTGGATCACCACAAAGTTGAGGATTCCCAATATAACTGAGTGTACCAAATCCTTGAATTTGGGTCCCTAATGGAATTCTTCCACTAAGATTGTTGAATGACAAATTCAAACTACCCAGAAAAGATAATTTAGAGAAGCTTCCAGGAATTTCACCTTGAAGTTGGTTGCTTGAGAGATCAAGAGATTCCAATTGCTTCAAGTTTCCAATCTCATTTGGTATGTTTCCCATGAATTGATTATGAGACATGTTCAAAAAAGTCAATTCAGTGAGACTGAATATCTCTGGAGGTATTGTTCCAGACATATTATTACTTGAGACATCAATAGTACGCATCCACTTCAAGTTTCCTTCATAATCTAATTCTTGGCCTTTTATGTGCAACAAAAGAGTGTCATCACGCACAGTATATGTGAAGTTGCAAATACAAATTTAAGCATCTCAACATTTGTAGCTTTGTTGAAAACCAAGGCTATCAAATTATTGACACATTAAGGTATTGATCCAGAGATTCTGTTATCTGCCAAATCCAAAATTATGAGGCCAGATAATAGACATAACTGTGAAGGGATCTGACCACTGAATTGATTTGACCTCAAAAGCAGAACTTTTGTGTTGTTGGCTATGCAATTCGATATGTTTCCCGAGAATTGATTTTCTTCCAAATCAAGAACCCACAATTTATGGCAGTTTTTCAATGGTGCAGATATCTCTCCAGATAAGTTATTCTTAGAAAGATGCAATACCACAAGGTTGGACAAAGATCCCATTGATTGAGGAATCTTTCCTGTTAGGTTATTGTTGTCAAGCCTAACATGAGACAACGATTCCCAATTCTTCCAACAATCTGTAAGCCCTCCAGATAAAAGATTATTAGACATGTCCAAAAACAATAATTTGCTTGTCCCATTCATTTCTTGACACAAGAGAGAATAAATAGGACCTAACAAAGAATTGTATGATATGTCAAAAACAGCCACATTTGGAGACAACCTTGGGAGGCCACTTTGAACCCAGAGTTATGACTGTAGTGTTCAATGTGACATTTGAGATATCGGCATCGATGGAATTATCACTTAAAGAAATGAATTCCAGTTGAGATGCAAAATCCCAGAACTTATCTTGAGGTTCAAATGAAATCTGTGAGTTTGAAATATAAAGAGCTGCAGATGTCTGAGTATATAACCATTCAGGAAGCTTAGGACCTATGTATTCTAAGTCAAGAAGCAAAAGTCTAAACTTAGGAACCCAGAGAGAATCAAAGTCAAAGATGAGTCCTGGTGATCCAATTACAAGACCTTTTAAATTTGAGAGCTTGTCAAAATTTTTCTCAGACACAATTCCAGACAAGTTCTTACCATGGACATGCAGTCTAATCAAGTTTGAGAGATTCCCTAGACTTGGAGGAATAGGACCAGAAAATGAATTCTCACGAATGTTAAGACGCTGCAGGTTTTCAAGTTGGCCTAACCAATCTGGAATTGGTCCACTAAATTGATTAGAAAACAAAGACAAAGATACCAAGCTTTGAAGATTTAGCAGGGTCCTTGGGACTTGTCCTTTGAAAAAATTATTGTTTAAGTTGAATAACCAATTCGGCAAGAACTGAGATCCGAAATCATTACTGGAAAGGGAAAGAACCTGAAGTGAAGTGAAATTGGCATATTGGAGAGATGGATTGATGTTTTTGAGTTGACAATGTGAAAGGTACAACTCTGAAAGTGAAGGAAGTGTAGTCATTAATTGAAGCCATTCAATTTCCCTATGAAGGTCAATGCCAATGAAGACAAGATATTTCAAGGAGGAAAAATGAGAAAGCCATTGAAGACTATCAATATGGAGATTGTCATTATAGGACAAATCAAGATAATGAAGATTGGAGAAACTTGTGGCATTATTAATAGAATCAAGAAGGATGGATTTGAAGTTATGATAACTTAAATCCAAGTGATTCAAGAAGTCAAGTTGAAGAAGCAAAGATACGATGAGTTCACCTGTCAAGCAATTCAATTTGTCTAGTTGGAAAGAGTAGCCACCAGTGGTTTCTGCAGAAGAACATGACAAAGAAAGCATAGTGACTCTTCCTGTGGTGTTGTCACATGTAACACCATTCCAATGGCAACAATCATGGTGATAATTAGACCAAGAAGAAAGGATGGATGAAAGGCTCAACAATGGCATGCTTGAAGTTAAGAAGTGTGTTTTGGTCTTTTGGGTTGCATAATTTCACTCTCATTCTGCACATGCCTTTGTGGAGAATGACACTAAACAGAAACAAAAGAAGTGTAATGTAACTAGAGAAGTGAAGCATCTTCATCATCCAAGCAATAATGAATTGAAGTAGCTTATGAAGAAATCAAGTGTGTCTTTTATATTGTTTTAAAATGATTAATTATGGAGAATGGTTTGTTTCCTTAAAATTCTGTTTTAGTGGGTGAGGGAGGATGTTTTGAACCACATAATGTGGCATACTTTTGTTGACCATATATATAACCGAAGTAGCTAGTTTATAAGTCATAGTAACGTTGAACCACAGACCAAAGTGGATTGACCTCATTTTTTATCCATTGGGGACCATGAAGTATGAAAACAGGACTTGACCTTACCATCCATCATGCGGGAGAGGGACCAATGGCCACTAAGACTGCTTTGAATTTGAAACCAATATAAATATATATATATATAATATTAGAAAAAAATATTAATTTCGTCCCCAAACTTTACACCAATTGTCAGTTTCGTTCCCAATCTTTTTTTTATTGTCAATTTCGTCTTCAATGTTTTACATTTTAAAAAATTTTATCCTTTGCTCTTACTTTAGTCAAATATTAATGATAGAATCTACGTGACTAATGGTATGTAATGTAAAATTGATAGAAAAATATACTCAAATCTTAACTCAGACTAAAAATAGGATACGACCTGTCGTTAATTTATTAAAAAAGTTAGTTAAAAGATAAAATTGACCAAAATGTAAAACATTGGGGATGAAGTTGACAATAAAAAAATATTAGAGACAAAATTGACAATTGGTGTAAAATTTGAGGACGAAATTAGTGCTTTTATATAGTTATAGAGATGAAGATTGAGATTTCAATCTAGGATAATATGTGGGCATGACGTCGTATTCCTCAATAATTTATCAAATATTCATTTTGATTATAAAATTATTTTTTTGTTCCATTTTAGTCCTTAGACTTTTATATTGGTCATATTTTAGTTTCCAAAATGTAATTTCATATAGTTCTTCCAGTTATTTTTAATCTGAATAGTTAATATAAATTATTTCTCTCTTATATGTATCGTGTTATAATAAGTAAGTTGACGAAAAAAATTTCATTTTTATTCATGAATTGAGGATAAATTTGTTGTTAATTTTTATCTCTAATTAATTTATGACTAAGAATGTAAATTATTTTTTCTCTTTTTGTCAATTCACTTATTAAGACACATATGAGATAGAAATAGTTTATCTTCACTGTATAGGTTTAAATAACGATGAAAACTTAACAAAATCACATTTTGGCACCAAAACAGAATAAATATAAAAGTTTGAGAAAACAAAATAGAAAAAGTTTTAGGACCAAAATAAAACTTACCGTATAGTTTGAGGACCAAAATGAGATTTTAACCTTAATAATTTATCTTAATTAATACCATTCTCCCTCGTCTTCATCATCATTCATGCACTATTATATTAACCAAGGTAAGTGTTTCAGAAATCAACAATTTGATGAAACATGAATTTTTCATTGACCAAGTTTATACTTAAGCTCATATATCCTCATGAAGCTAGAATTTGTTTTAACAGTACAATTATCTTTTAGATATAAATGGTGCAATTCTTCTCTAATATTCTTGTTATAATTGTTATATTCAATTCAAATGCAAACAATCAATTAACTAAGAATAATAATTAATTTGAGATGAGAAAGCACTTCATGCATAAGGTATGACTTATGAGCAAAACAAATGCTATGAATATGAGATGACTTGTTGCTAAAAAATATAAAATAACAAAAGAATCTATTGAGCGAAAGCATCTGAAAGAGATGAATTACATAATAAATTAATAAATTAGTTTGCAAAAAATTGCTTTCGTTAATTGCAATATTTTCATAAAAATATTTCTTAATTCGTTTTGGTTAAAGGATAACTTTGCTCCTTTATTTTTGGGCGAAGTTACGATGAAGACCGGCCTTTATATTTTTTTGTTGTTGTAATTTTGGTCCTTTAAATTTTTCAAAAGTTTTCATTAATTGGTTCCAAAAACTAAATGTAATCATATCTCTATCTTTTCTTTGTCTAGTTGGAGTGGTCATTAAGCAAGCTCTAATAGGTCTCCACAGGCGGGCCGCTTGTTTTATAGTCAAGCTACGCGAAATTAATCATATCTATTATGTTTCAAGTTTAATTGCTATGAGTTATTTTTTATAAGTTATTTTTCTACTCAGTTGAGACCATTAAATAAGATTAAATCAGGCTCGAAAGTGGTTCGGGACCAAAAAGTGAAAAATCAATTTCAGGCTGGATTTGACAAAATTTTCTAGTAATCCCAACTAAACAGAAAAAGGACTTGTCAAAAGTAACTTGTTGCAATCAGACATGAAACGAGAAAGATATAACCAAATTTGCTTGTTTGACTGTGAAACAAGCGGCTTACTTCCACAGTCCAATTTGACATTGTTTTTTGACAACCCCAACAGGACAAAAAGAAACTCGTCAAAAGCAATATGTAGCTCTGAACTTGTTGCATTCAAATGTGAAATGAGAAAGATATGGACACATTTAGTTAATAAGAAAAGATAGAGGGCTAGATTCTAACATACTCTAAAAATAACCGACCAAAATTACACTTTAGCCATTTATCTTTTAATTTTTTTCTAATTAAATGGATTCTTTTATACTTGGGTATTGATAAGTTTTAATATGTTGCATATAGATCCTATTTGAGTCCATTTCATCTTATTTTGCCACATCATGATTCTAGTCACTATGCCACGTCATACTTAACGGCTAAATATGGATGGAATTCACCAAGGGACTAACGGTGGAACCTTTTGAGAAGTTATGAGACCAAAATTGCAACAAAAAAAGTTATGAGACCAAAATGAAACCTTTGTCATAGTTATGGGACCAAAATTGCAACAAAAAAAAGTTATGGGACCAAAATAAAACCTTTGTCATAGTTATGGGACCAAAAGTACACTTAAGCCTTCTCAAAAAGTCAACGAATTAACCCATTTCTTCCGTTTTCCACAGTCAAAGTCCTTTAAAAAGATGGATTTTATAGCACTCCTCGCATTTGTAATTTTGTGTTGTAAGTAAGGTAAGGAGAATCACCAGAGACTCACGAGGGTCAGAAAATAACATTGACGTTTTGAAAATAACACAGAAATATCTCATTCTCACGATTGATCTCAACAATTTCCATAGAACGATCGCTTTTTCTTCTCTAGAAATTTCCGATTCGTTGTGGGGCCTTGTGGAACTGTGAGCCTGTGGGAACTTGTATTGTTATTCCCAGGGTCCTGGAGCTCAAAGAAACTACGACGACGCCTTCTTTGTTTATTTCTTTGCCTTCGTTTATTTCCGAGATTCGAGCTTGTTTCTCTCCTACTCGGGTATGTTTCTTTCTCGTTTCTTGAATATGCGGTTCTTGCTGAAATTGGATTTCTCTCATCATGTTTCTTTGCCCCAATTACTGGAAATGGTTGCGTTTCTTCGTTTTCAATGATGGGTATGTGTTGGTAATGAGTATTGAGTTTTTGCCATTTGACTTGGTGAAAAGAGTTTTGTTTTCCCTTTTTTGACTATCTCGAAGTTAAGGAAATATGAAATCCAATGAGAAATAATGTCTTAAATTCTAAATAAATTCGTCAAAGTTTCGGACTTCCTTTTTTTTTTTGGGCAAAGAAAAGTCTTGCATTCGGATTTTTCTGTCGCCAAGCTGTTTTGTAGGAAATTTTTTATTTTGGTGTTAATGCTTTTATCCTAATTGATTGCAAATGCAACTCTACCATCTGGTTCATTATTTTGTTTTTTGTATTGATTTTGCCGTTGCTTTGGATTGTTGTGTGACTCTCAGGTCAATCTATGGATCTTGATGAAATTTTTGGCATCACCACCCGGCCTGTGAGTAACCCAACAAAGAGTGCAATTTATGTATGGGGATATAATCAATCTGGGCAGACAGGTAGAAAAGAGAATAATGATCAGTTGAGGATTCCAAAGCAGCTGCCTCCAGAATTATTTGGATGTCCAGGTGGTAAAAATGCACGTTGGTTGGATGTTGCTTGTGGTCGTGAGCATACAGCCGCGGTAGCCTCTGATGGGTCTCTGTTTACTTGGGGTCTGAACATTTTACTTTTGTTCATTTTACTCATTATAAGTGCATCTAGCCATTTCATAGTTTGTGGATTCTTTCCCTGATTACTACTCTCTATATATATGTGTATGTGTGTGTGGTATAAATAGTTGAATGAATACCAAATCAAGAAATGTATCCCCATATTTTTACTCAGGTCAGCTAGAGGAAACTAGCCTTTTGTTATTCTTGCAAAAAATATGTTTTACCACAGGTCATATTACTCTTCTTTGGGTGATTCATTTTGTGCCAGTAGAGACGAAGCCCTGCTGTTTTATGTTCCTTCTTGTGTATAATTTGTTTCTCTTTGTTGAATTCAGATTATTATATGTGATTTTGTTCTATTAGAAGAGTTAATATTTTTATTCATTAGAAAAACCCGGACTCATATTTTTACCAATATCCCAGGGGCTAATGACTTTGGTCAACTGGGAGATGGAACTGAGGAACGAAGAAAATATCCGAAGAAAGTAAAACAATTACAGTCAGAGTTTGTGAAATCTGTGTCCTGTGGAACTCATTGTACCGCTTGCATTGCAGAACCTCGTGAAAATGATTGCACCATGCCAGCTGGAAGGCTCTGGGTTTGGGGACAGAATCAGGTAACATTTTTTAAGTCTTACTACATTTTTCCATTATGTCTGGACGGATTGTGATTCATTTATTCTTTTTTGTATTACAGGGTTCAAATCTTCCTCGCTTGTTTTCGGGTGCCTTTAAACCCAATACGGTAAGGATGTATATTGTATGCATATATAGCCATCCTGTAACAGGCCTTACACTTGAATTAAGTACTTTTATCAGATTTTAACATTACGCTTGTATCATGTGTTTATTTAGCTAAACTAACAAAAATAAAGAAATCAAATAAAAAGAATATGAAAAAAAAAATCATTGCTTGAATTACCACTAAACAACTTACTTGCCTAAACCTCTAAGTTAGTACACGTTATTTGTAAGCATTTGTCATAGTTCTAAATTGAATAGTTTATAATCACTAAGATTGTCAGTGCTGTGAGCTATTCTAAAATATTTTACATGATCTACCAAATTGTAATTAGAAAATCTCAATCGTTAATAGAATCATCAAAGTAATGCCTTTATCATTTTGATTTAGAGTTCATTCTTTGCATCAAGACATTTGCTGCACAGCCCTTCTTTGTGAAACTTCATGTGATTGCCAGGGATCCAGGTTTTAATAACTTGGTCGCAGTTCTTGCATCTGTGGCTCATGCTTCGCTGTAGAAATGGTAATTTTTATCTTACAGAAGCAAATAGTAAACCCTAAAAGGTTCAGGTTTAGTAAAAATTCTTGTGACTGCCAAGGATCCAAGTTTTAATAACTTGTATATAGTTTTTCATGTGGGGCTCATGCTTCCTTTTCTAAAATATGCTTTGGTTCACGAATAGACTTTCTCTGTTTCTGCAATCTACATGCATAATGGACAAGCTCTGAGTTTGAACTATCAAATGGGTAAAACTAAGGCTATTTGTTCTATATGAAGTAAATTGGTACACTCTGCTCTTAGTGTCAACGCTGTCATGGCCTATACTTAGTAGGCCTACAAAATGAATTACTGCTTATTCCACAGAAAATATGCCAAAAGGCAACATTAAATCTGAACCAATATTGCTAGTTGTAAAGGTACTTTTTGTCAGAAGACAACAGCTAGAGGATGATATAGCAATTAATGTGAATAGAAGCTTCTTGATATAAGCATAATTTTCTTCCCAGGAATCTCTTAATCTGATTTAGAGGAATTAAATTTAGTTAAATTCTTCCAGTGGGACCCAAAAATCTCTATGTTTGCACGACTGCTAGAAATTGTTTGTCTTCACAAAATCTAGCATACTGATATAGTAATGTAAGGGTCCCACAATTGAGTCCTAGAGAGTTCAATTGCTGCTGCTACTTAATGCAACTGCTTCTGTGAATTAGCGGAATATGTTTTAGTCATAGTTGTTAGTCTTCGCATAATCTATGTCGTTAGTCTTCACAAAATCTAGCATACTGATATAGTAATGTAAGGGTCCCACAATTTAGTCCTAGAGAGTTCAATTGCTGCTGCTACTTAATGCAACTGCTTCTGTGAATTGTACTGTATCGTGACATTTTCCATTACACTGCTTTATTGTTTGCCAGTCTTACTGAGAATTATTATATTTGCATTTTGCACAATATAAATTCTCTTGGATATAGTACAACTTCATCTAATTATGCTTTGATGGCCAAAAAAAAAAATCTAATTATGCTTTTGAATTTTATTTTCTGTTTTCTTGTCATGGTTATCATTGCACTCTGTACAGATAATTCGTGAAGTGTCTTGTGGGTCTGTTCATGTGGTTGCTTTGTCTGAGGAAGGTCTACTACAAGCTTGGGGTAAATTTCTTTTTGTTATTATTATTTCACTCTGCACATATATTCATGTTGCTTATAAATAAATCTTTCTGTGTAGGAAAGGAAGTTTGAGCATTTATAATGTGGATTTCTTCTCCCCTACTAATCATGGTTTTGTTACTGTTTTCATCAACCAGGCTATAATGAGTATGGTCAACTTGGCCGAGGTGTTACTTGTGAAGGACTGCAGGGGGCTCGTATTATAAGTGCGTATTCAAAGCACCTTGATGAAACCCCGGAGCTTGTGAAGATTACCAAAGTGTCATGCGGCGAGTACCACACAGCAGCCATATCAGATAAGGGCGAGGTGTAAGTGATTTGAAGGACTTTCTAGATGGAGATAGTTATACATTTAAGTATGAGAAATGTGGTTATCCTCATGACACATTAGGGAATCTCACATCAGGAGACAAGATGCAATAGGAATGCTGCTTGTATTCTGCAAGTCTCTATTCCCTTGAAACTATAGTTCACTATAGTTACATATTTTTAATGCCGCCTTTGTTATATATTCTGTTCTTAAAATATCATGCCTAGTTTCATCTGTGCATTGTTTGAAAAAGGTTATAATAATTTATTTTATGCTGCTGTAGAAAAGTTTGCATAAGCGATTGTAATACATTTGTTTCTGTATTTTGAGATGCAATTTGGTATGATGAGTTGGTGACATTGTGCATGCATCACAAATTGATACTTTGATTGACCTATGCCATCAGTAGCTATTTTGCGTAGGTATATTTATGAGCAAGGATATGCATATACCCTATCTGATTTTGAGTTAGGCATAGAGCTCTTTATGAAGTCACAGATCGAGCACTTCCTTTACTTGTTTACCAAACAGAAAAGAAATACTTTTAAATCATGTTTCTGAACAAAACGTACATTTTGAGCTTCCCATGCTTGGAAACTCAAAATTATGAACTGTCTGGTATTACACCTTTTCTTGGTTAGCATTGTCTATTCTAACCATCACGTTGAGAAACATACAACCCCTCTGCTATAAGCACTCTTCTTAAAGCTTGTTTGCATTCTTAAGCACATCAGGTGCTGATGTGTTGTGCTCTAGGAAGCATGGACACTGACACTGACACTGACACTGACACTGACACTGACACTGACACTGACACTGACACTGACACTGACACTGACACTGACACTGACACGGATACATTGAAACGTTAGATTCTTAAAATTATGCGACACGACACGATATATATTTATATATAAAAATAATTAAAAATCCAGAAACTTTTATGAAAATTTAAAAATTACAATATCTATTCATAATATATGTTGTATGTGATATTATTTTCTATTGTTTGTCGTGATAAAGTCACAAAAAATTGATTTTATATTCTGAAACTTTTGAATATGTGTCGTGTGGGTGTCGTACGGGTGTCAGACACGGACATGTGTCTGACATGGCGACACGCTATCAAAATGAAGTTTCCATGCTTCATAGGTTGTGCTATATGGATATTTGGATATTGTATTGTGGTTGTGTTTCCTAAAGGAGCTTTCTCTTTCCAGTCTCCACAAGGGCAAAGGTAGAGCTAGTATTTGAAATAGGGGAAGGAGGACATTTAAAAGTAAGCAGGGTTCTTTTCAGAACCTATCTAAATTCATTTGCAGTTCAATTTTGTATACGAGTGATAGGCTGATAGTTGGCCCTGAAGGAAATCTTTTAGCCCCCAACCCCCGGCGTGCACCACATTTTGGTAATTTGGTATGCATGGGGATAGTTAACTGTTTATGGTTTTTTTTCTTCTCTTTTTGCTTATTTGATACCTGGAGGCATCAATGTTTATTTCTAGCATTGTGTCAGAAGTAATTTGTTTCAACTCAATGCTTGGAGACCAATTATAATGGTAGATATTTGTTTGAACCTTGTAGGTACACTTGGGGCCTAGGAAATATGGGTCAACTTGGGCATTCTTTTCTCCAGTCCGGGGATAAAGAGCTTCTGCCGAGGCTAGTGGTTGCCCTTGATGGTATTTTCATAAAAGATGTGGCATGTGGTGGTGTACATACATGTGCTTTGACCGAGAAAGGAGCCCTTTATGCTTGGGGTGGTGGTCAAGCTGGTCAGTTAGGCCTTGGCCCCCGAACTGGATTCTTCTCACTCGTTCCTAATGACTCCGGCGAATTTTTCCGAAACATTCCAGCTTTAGTTGTTCCAAAAGGTGTGCAGCTTGTTGCTTGTGGACATTGCCACACACTTATTACTACAAGTGATGGCAGGATTCACGGATGGGGTTATAATAGTTATGGTCAGGCGGCCAATGAAAAATCTACATATGCTTGGTATCCATCGCCTGTTGATTGGTAGGGATTTCAAAGCTTTTGTATGTAGCTTCTTCAAAATCAAATAGGTTTTTGTGTTACTAAATTTTCTTACTGCAGGTGTGTTGGCTCGGTGCGGAAATTAGCCGCCGGTGGGGGGCATTCTGCAGCTTTGACTGATGCATTTTCCTTAAAGGAGTTGTGTGAATTTATACTTGCTGACAATGTGACCTTATCTAATGCTTCTAAGATCGAAGACATTGCATATAGAACTGGTTCAGATGCTCTAGCACGGCTTTGTGGAAGACTCAGGTATTTTATCTAGGAGTAAACTGACATTCTAATCTCTAGATTATATGCGCATTGTCATTTTAGTCCTTGATTTTTTTAAATGTTTGGTTTAATCCTGAAAATTTATGATTTGTTAAAAGTTAGTCCCTTTGTAAACACATTAACAGTGTACAACTGGAGGGACTAAATTGTAACGAGTTATAAATTTTTGGGTATTAAATCAAATATTTAAAAAACCAAGGACTAAAGTAACAGTGCCTATACAATTCAAGGGCTAAATTGATAATTTACACTTTTATCTGGCCTATCTAAATAATTAAAAAAAAAACAAGGACTAAAATAACAGTGCCTATACAATTCAATGTTTTTTGTCATTAATAAATCGCGGAAGGCACGAGCATTTCATCCTGGCCTATGAAAATTGATATGTAAATAACCTGTAACTTGATTATATTAGTACTGGCTTCTGCTAAAATCTGTTAAAGATGATCTGATTAATAAATGATAGAGAATTGAGTGTTTGACAGCGACTGCTTTAATATATACTCAGTATTTTGATATGCCGTCATAAATTTTCCATATATTTTCAATTTTTGTAACGATTTTGTGCAAACTATTGCATGCATCACAGGGATGACGTGCTTGCTGCTGATGATTGAGCACTTGATAATGTGGAGATGAAAAAGAAAATTGACAAGCTGGCTAATTGAAGTTAGTACTAATCATGATTCATTTCTGTGCATTTCTTGTAATTAATTCATACATTCATCACTGACTTTGTATTACTTGAACAAATAGTAATCAGGCAGTGTATGGACCATTAATTAGTCAGACCCTAATTAATTCATACATGAAATATATACCACATTGAGACACTGAATGCTTCTGTTGTATTGAAGATTTACTCATTATCATTGCAAGTTGAATATTAGTATGTCTGAATTTACATACTTTACTCGACAGCATTAGTTTTAATTGTAAATTTATTTTTTATAGTGGAGAAAAGTTACAAAATTTGGCTGAATCTCTTCTCATATTCAATTATCATGCGAAAAATGGATGTAGTCAAATGATAGGAATTATTTATTTATTTTTAATCAAATATAAAGGGTTCAATTCTTGACTTTAGACATTGAGTAGTTTTAAATTTTTGGATGAGTTGTTTTACATATACGCCCATCAAAGTGTTTGCAAATTAGTGAGAGAATTAGTTATTGTAACAGTTTGATATCTTCAATAACACTTAGTTACTAAAAAAATTAACAATAATGTGAAACTGATAAATATATTACAGAAGGAATTTTATAAGAGAGGAATGCTTGTTGCATAAATGTGTCAATTAAATAGCACACTCAAATAATGAGAAATTTACATAATTTTATAGATTAAGAACATGTATATTGTTCAAGACAAATCTTTGGTCTTGATTTGATCCTCAAAGCTCTTTGATCTTTTCTTGATCTTATTTTTCTCTCCCATTTCCTTTTCTTTGATATTTTTTTTAATTCTCAATTCAAACATAAATTGAGATATTTTGAAGGAGATATATATTACTTCTCAAATAAGAGAAAGAAGAATGAGAACTTATCATTTCTCTCCAATCTCTCCCTCTCTCTCTCCTTCTTAATTGCTAAACAAACCTTTAAAGTCAAGTGAAGCAATACAGCTTAATTTCTTAAGTATATTTTTAGGGACTAATTTGCAATGATATATAAAAGGACTTAAATGTATTTATTTTACGACTTTCAATAATTAAAAAATATAAACTAAAACTTCAAGAAATGAGTTGTTAATCTGTATATCTTGTATCTAATAGAGACTAACTTATATATTACTCTACCAAGCAGGCAAACATAAAAACACATAGGCGCTATATATATATATATATATGTGTGCAAGAAGTTAATAAATTTAGTTTACTTATGGCTATTAACAGTGAATGCCTTCAAGGTTAATATTACATTTAATGTCATAATTCACTAGGATATAATTAGAGAGAGCCACTTAGGCTATAATTACAGCTAATTAATCTACCTAATTAAATGAGGCATCATCCATGGTGGCATGATAGTATTAGTGCCTCTAGCTCCAGTTTCTTCTTCAACCCCTTCCTCCAATATAGTTGTCCCACTGCATTCATTATTTTTCTTAATTATCTCGATTAATAAGAAATTCATATATAATTTATTAACTAAGTAGAAAGAAATGAGTTATAACTAAATGGAAATAAATGTGAGCATCACCCTCACAAATATACAGTAGACAAGGTGACAAACTGTCTTAATTAGCCCCTCAACGTCTATAATCAGAATTTATATACACTAGCTAAGTCGATTTAGATGTTACATATCCAATTTGAAATACTTTTGTTGATTTTTTTTTAACCTTATGCTATTCTGACTCTTTGTTCTACATAAGAGTTCATTTAATCTTAGATAGTGTTGATGTTGTAGTCTATACGTACATTAATCTCCAATACTTGCTTCTCATATATATATATATATGACCACTGTTTTTTTTCCTATACATACAGATAAAGATTCTATTGAAGATCAAAATGTTGTTTTAATTTGGCCATATTACGAGTGAACGATATACTTTTATTAAGGCTAAATTGTATTAAGACTCCCTCAGTTTTAGATTAAGAGCAGAAAATATCTTGAGTTTTAAAACTTGACAGACAGACCCCTTGAGTTTTTAACTGTGTTCACCTAGATTTCCTAAGTTTTAAAACTTGACAGACAAACCCCTTGAGCTTTTAATTTTGTTCACTTAAAACCCTTGAGTTTTTTAAAAAATGAGGCTATTTAAGAGTTTTAAGTGAGAAAAGTTGAAAGTTCAGAGAATCTGTTTGTCAAGTTTTAAAACTTAAAAGTCTTAAGTGAGCACAATTGAAAACTTAGGGGTCTGTTTGTCAAATTTTAAAATTCAAGGGTGTTTTTTGCCTTTAACTTAAAATTCAGGAGGTCTTCCAGCAATTTAGCCTTTTCTTAACATAGCAACATTTATGTGATGTTCCCAAATGCATGGCACCATTCTGATGAATTTTTAAGCATCCCCATTATCAGCTGTACTTAACATTTAATGTAGTGAAAGAAAAGTTGGTATACACGTACGAAGACAACTCTATTATATATATATATAATATAAAAATTGATATATTTAACTGTTACATGCATGCATGAGGATAAAAAAAATACCACTTTGTGTGTGTTGTAGTGTAAATTAAATGATATGAGTATTGCATGCATGTTTTTGGAGAGAATTAAGGAGAAAGAGAAGTACGTACCCAAGAGTAAGTGAAGGAACTATTATTTGTGATGCATGTCCTGATGTTTCCTGCCCTTGCTGATCATGACTTGCATTATTCAATGTCTTCTCTTTCTCCTTCAACTATACGTACATATACACAAATGCATATATATATATATATATAATCATAAGTCTAGCTAGTTCAAAATATAATGTATGTATGATATATATTAATTATTAATTATTTATGTATGTATGAGAAGTTTTATACCTTCTTAGCTAGAATGTTGTTTTGCTCCTGCAATGTCCTTCCCTGTGATGCGCACACCACAGAAAGTTATGTTTACATATATTCACAGGAAAATTTTATGGTGTGCCCAATTTCTGTGTTATAAATTATTTAACAATATATAGTTTAATTTGAAGACCAATTAATATTATTTATTAAGATATATCCACATATAATTAAACAGTACCAACTTTTGGAATCTGATTAAGGAAAGAAGTTTAAGATATATCTGACAACCAAGGCATCAAATTAGCATTAGTTAATCACTTCATAAATAAGGTTCTAAACGCTTTGATGAGAAAAAATCTTGTGTGCTAATAAACATCAAATTAATGTTAATTACTGCACATGAAAATCCATTCCAAACTAATATTTACTAGTGTATTAGGACATATGAGACTTGGAAGTACAAGTAACATTAGAGTGCATTTTAAATATATTCATGCAAATACTTTGCTTAAACCTAGGAAGCATGGACACTGACACGGATACGGGACACGACACAGACACGGACACAGCGACACGCTAAACTCTCAAAATTACGCGACACGACACGTCATATATTTATATATATAAATAATTAAATATTCATAATTTTTAATGAAAAAATTAAAAATTACAAGTTTTATTCATAATATATGTCATATGTATTATTATTTTCTCTTATATGTCATGTTAAAGTCACAAAAAATTGATTTATATTTTAAAATTTATGAATATGTGTCGTGTCGGTGTCGTACGGGTGTCGGACACTGACACGTGTCTGACACGGCGACACGCCCTCAAAATGAAGTGTCCATGCTTCTTAGGCTTAAACGAACCAAAATGTTGAAGTAATTTATTTATTTATAAAAATATTTTTTTTTCAATGGGGAACCCGTGATGTGTAGTTAAGTGTGTGCATATACATTACCCTCTTCTGCAGCTCGGAGATTGATTCATTCATAAGTTGGTTCTGCATGAATCAATTGGAGCAGTTAATTAAATATCATATAATTGTTCTGAGCTAAATCAAACAAAATAACTTAATTTGTCATCTAATTGATTCTTAATTATTGTTATAATTACCTTTCTTAATCGAATGCGCTTTATAGCTGTTTCCATTTGATGCTCTAAGTTCTGAAGCTCTCTCAAACTCAACACATCCAGATCTTGTCCCACATAGTTTCTGTATTGATTTGAAGATCACATAATGTATGTATGTAGGTATGTATGTTAGACTCTTAGTCATAGCCATATATTCTAATTCAATTTGATGTAGGTTTTGTAGCATATATGCATATATATATATATATATACAGTCACATATTTAATTAACTAATTTGAAATCAGAACAAACAGTTTTCTCTTGATTATTTTTGCTCTTTCAAGCCACTAGCTAGTTCTTCATTCATAAAAAAATAGTCCAAAGTCCTAATTTGGTCCTATATCTTTTGCCCAGTTCCCAATTTGGTCTCATCTTTTTTTGTCGCACTTTTGGTCTCATATCTTTGGGTTAGGTCCCAATTTGGTCTCATATATTGTTTTTGCAGATTTAGTCTCATCTTTGAATCAATTGCAGAATTGATCCTAAATCTTTGAGTGAGGTGTAGAAGTAGTCTCATATCTTTGCAAAATGATCAACTTATGGTTGATCATTTTGTAAAGATATGGGACCAATTCTGCAACCTGACCAAAAGATAAGGGACCAAAAACGATATGGGACCAAATTGGGATCTTTTGCAAAGATATGAGACCCAAAGTGCAACAAAAAAAGATACAAGAATAAATTGGGAACTGAGCAAAAAATATGAAACCAAATTTTCACTTTGACCAAAAATTTATGTGTGTGCATGTGTAATGCATTTTAAACAATCACATTTGGTGATGGTAGTGTCATGCATAGCATAAAACAGTGGCGATAGTAAAATCTCAAAGTGTTGATTTAAGTTATATATATTATATACCTTAAGTTCTTCTCCAAGACTTCAACTTTAGTGGTAAGTTTGTAGTATTCCAAGGACAAGTTTCCCTGCAAATCATCAAGCAAAATCAAGAGTTAACACACACACACACACATATATTGTTAAGGAATAGCAATTGTAATTAGTAAGAGTAGCTAACAGATTCTGTTATCAGGTATTGAGCTCATTCTAGGGCTATAATTAAATACATGCTTGTACTCTCTATGCTTGTACTCATCACTTGCCTCAGTTCATTTTCTCTGTTTTGGATTCCTTATATATATATACTAGGGGCTTTCTGTGTCCTAACGGGCACGGAAATATGTATGTACGTTTGATTTGACATTTATAGTTATTTAATGACTAAATAGTATATTTTTATTATTCAATGACTAAATCGTGAGAAGTTTGAAAATTAAAAGACCAAATAATAAGTTTTCACTTTCTTAAATCTCATCTACTACTTTGTCTCTCCCATTATATATACAGTCACCAAATTATCAAGTTCCACATGTTTATTTCTTATTTTTTTAAAATTTTAATTTAATTATTTTTGACCAACCAAAAGCATTCTCACACATATAATATAGTATAGATATATATATGATGTCTTCAATTGATACTCATAAGAATTGTAACAACCCACTTTTAAATCAATTTATTCTTTATAAATAATTGAATCCAATTGGGCAGAAGCAGAAGCCACCTCTACTACTCTTGATAGTAATATAATTTTTTCTAATGTAGATGTAATCACATAGCAGAATTTCATAAGACTATCAAGCATGGTTGCAAATTGCGGACCGCATCACCAATTGCGGCCGCAATATTGCGGTTGCGGTAAGCAACGCAACCGCATCACACCGCAATTGCGGTGTGAGCCTAAATCACATGGTTGCACCGCAACGTAAAGGTGTTGCGGCCGCAACGTTGCGGCGATGCGGCAGAAATGCGGTTACGTTGCGGTCTAGATGCTTATTTTTTTCTGATTTAAAGAAATTTTGATCTGAAAAATTAGGGAGAAACATAGAAAGAGCGTGTAGAAGAATTGGAGAGTTTATTGGTTGATTTATTATATCCACCACTTATTATCATAGCTTCAAATATGAGATAATAAGATGGAGAGATTGAATTTGAGAAGAATGAGTGAGGTGTGAATTCATATATGTATGAGTTCATATAATATATTTAACTTTTAAAATTTAACATTTTGTGCAATTTTAAAAAAATTCACGACCGCAGTAACCGCAACCCGCATCGTAACACCCGCAATGCCCGCAACCGCAGTAATCGCAACGCAACCGCAACCGCAATTTGCAACCTTGGATGGAATTGCGAGCTCTGGTATGAGTATGATGGAGAGTTGCGTCTCTGGGTTAAGCCACCTGTTTTTCTAAGCTTATTTTTGTTCGAAGACAATTGAGGACTAAAATGAGAAATGTAAAATTTTTGAAGGTCAAAATGTAATTTCAAAAAATATTAGAAAAAAGATAAAATTGCTTATTAGTCTTAAATCTGGAAAAAAAATGCATTTTAGTACTACAAAAATGTGCGTTCAGTGAGAGGAAGATGGACTTTATAATTTTTTGCAAAAATTACATAATTGCCCTAAATATTTTCAAAATTTACATAAATATCCCTAGATCATGATACTTGAGGACTAAAATGAAAATTACAAAAAAAAANATTTTTAATTAATCAATCAAGCCTCCAAAAGCATCCAAAGCCAGATACACACACACACATATATATATATATATATATATATATATATCTTCTACAATTTTACATTCTCCTAATTTAATTTGAAGAGATATTTGGGAGGAGAAAGTTTTTGAGAACTTGATAAATAAAAATTACCATTTAACTCCCCATCCTTTTTCTTTCGACTCCATCATTCTCTTTTCAACTCTCAAACTTACCCTGAGATTCTGAATCATGGGGAAATATTTTCTTTCTATAATTTTTGGAATTTGTGTTTAGACTACGAAAAGAAACAATAGAATTCAAAGGGAGTAGTGAGGATTCTAGAGTTTAGACTACTTTGAATATCTCAGATGTCATAACTATTGACCATATCTACATATATATAGATATATATATAGATATTGTAAGAAGCAATACTGTAAGAACTAGCTAAAATATAGGGTTGAACGGTTCAACTGATTGGATGACTCTAGCTAGTTAAGAGAGACAGTTTAGCTCATTGTAAGAAAATTGTCCTAGCAATTGAACCATTTTGGACTGATGAGAAAACTGGATAATTGATCTAAAAGCAAATTAGATTAACGGGAGAACTAGTTATAAATCAAGCAAAAACCAACTAGATAGGTCATTTAAAAATTGAGTAAACTATTAACTTGGTCTTTAAAAGATTACCACATTAATAACTTAATCTCTGAAAGATTGAAATGCACAGTTTAGTCTATGAAAGAACTAAACAATATACTTATTAGTCATTTTCATAGACTAAAGGATATGCTGTCTCATTCTTTCAAGGATTAATAAGTATACTGTTTGATACTTTTAAGGATTAAATTCTGTATATTAATCTTCAGAGATCGAGAGTGATCTTTCAAAGACTAAATTGTTATTTATTCTTTAAATTTTTGTAAAGAATAGCTACTTTAGAAGCATTGTCAAGTTTTAGGGTTACCGGATCAATTCCAAAGGGCCGAGTAAGAATAAAAAATACTAAAATTTGAAAATAAAAATAATGAAAAGTTTAATGAAACCATTTTTTGGATCCAAAACACACTATTTATATTAAAATAAAAAAAATACATATATATCTATATCTATACTATATTATATGGCTAAACCCCTTTATGGTTGGTCAAAAATAGTGAATTAAAAAATTAAAAAAGAAAAAAAAATCACCACTCTCTTTCCCCACTTCTTTAAAAAATAAATGAATTAAAAAAATGCAAAAAACGATTAAAAATTAAAAAATGCCACCACTCTCTCTCCCCACTCACTCTCCCCATATGAGGTAATTTCAAATTGGTCCTAAATATTTTATTTATTTTAGATGAGTCTTACATATTTGTATAATTTCTCAAATTGGTCCTAAACTTACTCTTTTATCAATATAAAAATTTAATATAATCTTCAACTTTAAATCAATTCAACTGTTACGGGCACGCCAAACCCCTAGTGTATATATATTCATCTACTTTTTCTTTTTCATGTGATCTAGGTTAGGATATCTATGGTGAATAGTACTAATGACTAATCCCTGGCCTCACCAATGACAGTTACATATATATAGTCCTATAGTCTGACAAACTTTTGAATAAGTATCTCATTTCATTTTTAAATCATTATATAGAAGTAAATCAAATTAATCATAAACAAGCATGAAAGACAGATAAAGGTAATTAATTCACCGAAAGAAGATAAACCTCTACTAAACACTTTTACATGCATTCATAATAACTTGCAAATTTAAATACAACGAAGTAATCCACAGACAGCAAACAGTAATTAAGATTCAAGATTAATGTAGTAAAATGCAAAATAAAAATAAAACTTCTATAAATTAAAATACCTGCGATTCATTTTTAGCTAGAGCAAGTTTTTCTGTATGTGCATGTCTCTCATATCGTTCCAGGATGCCATCCATGCTGCACTCCACAAATAGAAGTTGTCAGAAACTTTGAATTTTCAAAAATTTAGAATTGGACAATGAATAAAATAAAACTTTATAGCTACACATTATTATTATTAAACATTTTTTTAAGAACCAGCCTAATTGATAATCAGAAACTATTCTTCTCAGGCGTAGATATCATTCAAATAAATTTTCTGTTTACAGTTTACTAACAAAGTTTTTTACACACATCCAGTTTCAACCCAGTTATCTAGAAATAATATTAATTTATGCTTATATGTTATTTTCGTAGATCATGTTGAATTCCAGTATAAATGGCATAACAGTAATTTGGAAATAATTTTAATTTGCTGAAGTTTATATAATTACTACAAGATTTGGAGCTTTTAATAATGTGAAAGTCTTGGTAGAGAAATAGTCTATGGGCTTGTAGGATTGGCTAGAGAGGAGAATACAATCGGAAATTAATATTGGATGTTAATAAAAATAAAAGTATAATGTCATAGCACTTGATCAATTGAGGCATTATTATCTAAAGGACTAGTCTTGATGAATTCTCCTCACAACTTAAATACTACCAGATGATATTAAGGCCAAAGTATACTTTTGGTCTCGTATCTTTTGCTCAAGTCTCAATTTGGTCATATATCCTTTGTCGTTGCAGTTTTGATCCCACATTTTTTGGTCTAGTGCAAAATTAGTGTCATATCTTTTTCGTTGCAGTTTTGATCTCATATATTTGTAAAAAGTTCCACCGTTAGTCTCACAATGTGGAATCTTTTGCAAAGATATGAGATCAATTTTGTAACTTGACCAAAAGATATGAGACCAAATCTGCAACCTGACAAAAAGATATAAGACCGAAAGTGCAACAAAAAAATATACAGGACCAAATTGAGACATGAACAAAAGATATAAGACCAAAAGTACAATAAAAAATATATAAAACCAAATTGAGACATGAAAAAAAGATACGAGATCAAAAGTGTGTACTTTGACCTAATATTAAAGTATTATTCTACTAATTCAGTTGTAATCTTCGTTCATATCAATATCTTTAGAAGAAGAATTGAGATTGAGGTACTCTATTACCTCTCCTAACAGTGGGAATGTTTGCAAATTACAATTAAAAATGTTACTTGAGACTTGAGAGTTGAGACTACATATTAATTTATACACTAATACATGTGAGAATGTGATTAGCTTACTATTAGCAGTTAGATTAGTTGGTTTTCCGTTAATAGAAATCAGTTAAGAGACTGCCTAATGCCTGTATAAACATTGTACTTCACTCTCATTTCTCATATTTTTTTTGAACTGATCTCATTTCTCATATTGAATACACTGCAATAGTATATATATTAACATATTAGTGACTACAATTTTTTGTAGTAATTTTGTTTTATACATGTTGTGATATATATGTCTTGATCAAAATAATTATGATCAACAAACACATAGTAGCAAAATGTATATGGAAAATCAATTTGGAGCATTATCAAACCAAACCGAACCATGGAATGCAAATTTAGTGAAGGGTTAACTAAGAATGAGGTGAAGTTTAGGAGATGATCTCTCATATAGGTCACAAGTTTCAAGTATCAAAAAACGATAGTACAAAATAAAAGAGAAATAGAATAGGACATAAACTATAAGATTCAAGCCGGGTGGATAAAATGGATGAAGGTTTTAGAGGTTATTTGTAGTAGAAAGGTACCACTTAAATTTTATAAAAAAAAAATTCATTGTACAATTATAAGACCTGCATTATTATTATATTGTACTTAATGTTGGGCGATAAAAAGTTAGCATGAACAAAAATTTAATGTGATTGAGATGGAATGAGTGATAGTATTTATCATAAAAAAGTTAATTGAAACATGCTTTAGTTTAAACATATACAAAGAGGACATTTGAAGACTCGAATACGTAAAATGGACCAGATAAATGATAACCCAATAATTCAAAGAAAAGATTATTAATAAAAATATTCGAAAAGATTTAGTCTATATAGTCACCCTCACTTAATTGAAAAAAAAAAACTTTAGTTGTTTTGTCGTTGTGTGGGGATCTAAGTATAAAAATAAATGTGAATCTTGCAACTAAAAAAATTAGTCTCTCTAATTTGGTCAGGCGTTTCATGTGTTCAACACTTACCAAGACATTAACAGTTAGAATTTAATATATTGGTAATAGGCATATAGATCTGTCAGACCTCAGTAAAAAGAACATTTATACATATATATAATCAGACATTATTACTAAGTCAAATATTATAATATATATAGGATGACCTAAAAAGAAGACAAAAAATAGATTGTATTACCAATTTAAATAAATAATCCATCTTATTGAGATGACCAAATTTTCATTTGTATTTATTTGATATTGCAGATAACCTGAATAATATAAAGACTAATGCTTATTTAATAGATTTAATTTAGAATTTATTTGTGCAATAATTAAAATATAGAATTACGTTAGTTATTCATTTTATTAATATATTACAAAAAGTTTAAAAATCTTCATAATATATATATAGATGTATATGTTGTATTGTGGTTGCATTGTTTATATTTTTCAAAGTTTAACATAGATTTATGTTCATGATATTTACATCATCCCAATTCCCAAGTGTATGTTCATGCATATCAATCTAGGGTTTCTCTTTTATTTTATTTTCTTTGTTTCTCCTCCACGGCACCTAATTTAGTAGTTCAGTTTCTACCACCACCATTTTTTCCTTTTTTTTTAATTAGTATTAAAAATAAATCAGATATATCGTCTCCCCATTATATATTTGGGTATTGATGCTTATAACAAGATTTTGATGTATTTAAATTAATTAAATGAAAGACATACGAAATATACCATTTATACTTAGATAAATTCATTGAGTTTACTTTCCATCTAAGTTTACCGTTTCTTCCCAAGTTTACTTAATTAAACTCTGAATTTTAACAACTTTGCATGCAACATGCATGATGTTTCTAAAATCAAAATTTGCTAGATCTAAATTTAAAATTGACTAATCTACCATGTCAAAAGGTTTTCACTCTTCAATCATATTAACACAAGAGCTTAATTATGATGACATTTACTATATAACTCAAAAGTCGCTAGATATCTTGTATGTAATAGACATAATAATAATAATTTGTGGGCAGCATCAAAATATACAATTCATCCTAATGTTATTTTACATTTCATTAGACTAAAATTCTTTTATTTGTTATATATTGTACATTTCATTCAGTTTTTTTTAAATAATATGATGTATCAATATTAAGACATATCGCCTTATATATATATATATATATATATATATTATAGAAAAAGTGTTCATGTCAACATGTGTTTAGCTACTATTGATGTTGTGGGAATGCATGGCGTACGTAGTCAATGTAGATACCCATAATCCATGTTCATGCATGTCTGCATCATATCATTGACACATTCAAATTAAAACATCTAGTTTTTTTTAATGGAATTCAAAATTTCTAGTCTTCTCTCCATGTTTCACACATAAAAAATATTTTACACACATGCATGTAGTGATTGGATTTCTTAAAAACAAGGAACTTGGTTGCACCTTATAATTAAAACACATGCATGTATATATATATATATATAGCATATATCTTCTTTAAATTAAAACACATGTACATATATACACAAGAAGAACGTATAGTAAACCTAATACAAGTGGTGAGACATGATCATATATACCTAGGTGTAGCTTCTTGTTACAAAAAGTACAAATTAAACTAGACAAGGCTTATTAATTATATCTAATTCATAAATCATCTATTTATGATGTTTGGTTCCAACCTTAGTTCTTAATTAGAAGAAATGCTATATATGAAAAATAGAGAATCAGAAGAAGAGAGAGAAGTAATAATTACATTAATTATTTATTAGAAATAATTCGGTTCAGCATTATAATTAAGAACAATTCTATTACACTGATGAATTCCACTCAGAATTAAAATATGCAGTTTTCGTACTGTCTTTGGATATTTCAAATCTTCAATTTTTCTTTTGGTGCTAAGTAGAAGAAAACAAAAAAACCACAACCTCAAAATGGAGAAGAAGGCACAAATGGAGCATTATATATATATATATATATATATATATATATGTTGCATTGTTTCTTCTGTCTGTTTTCAGTTTTGAAATGATATGAATGGGGAAAGTAATAAGAGTTTTTTTTTTCAAATATCTTAATCATTACTAATTTACTACCCTCAATTAGTTGGTTTTATTGAAAGATCTCCAATGGAACTATATATATATATATATCTAATTAACTCTATGTATAACTTGAAGATCTTCTACAAATGCATTCATTATATTCTACCACTATGTTATTATATTATTATTGCTGTTTTCGGCCAATCATATTTTCAGTAGATTAATCCTTCAAGCATGCTTTCCTACACTAGTCTAGAAAATTAATCATGCTCACCTTTTATAATAATTTTTATTTTGGTAGATGATATATGATGTTAGATATTTGATGATGTATATAAGCTTTTTTATAAAAATATAAGCTTTGGCCATTGAAAGTACTGTTTAATCAATCAATGAGGTTTGGTCTAGATCTTAAACACACTGAAAATTAAATTGCAAATGATTTTTTTAAAAATATCAAATGATATACTATATATTATTATTATTATAATTATAGTAATAAATAATAATGTTTTATTCTCATCATCTATTTTAATCCNACCATTAATTTATCTCCATAAATTAATTGATATGTTCACAACATATCTATAAAATGATTGGCCCTAGGGCACAATCTCCAACAGGGCCATATCCAAACACGGTGTGTCTTTATGCATTTAGTTTTGTATGTGATGCAATGCGCTAGATGTATGCCTAGGGGTGCGAATTTTAACATGCAACTTTATTTTACGCTACCATCATGTATATGATACGAGCGTAGGATTTTTTATGAGATACAAGATCCGTGCATGCGTTTATATGTATGAGATACATGGGAAATAAACACATGGCACGACTCGTTTAATTTTAAAATTGGTTTTAAAATTGAACTAAAATAGAACATTAAAAATTGAACCCTTTTAAAAATCTTAAGTTTTAATGCCATCAATAAAACACCCTGTTAAAATCTTGTTCATCGCGGAGCGGTGATCGCCTATGCGACACGTATCTGCCTTGACCTTGAGGAGACACGGGTGAATGGGAGATTCAACGCAGCGCCTTGTTGAAATCTCAGTTTATTAAATGCGGTGATCGCCTACGCGACACGTGTTTAGTGGGCCTTGATGATATGGAGGTTGGGCTTCTGCCTTGTTGTTTTGAGCCTAGCCATTCACGAGTTTTATTGTGTGACTTAATGGGGTTATCAAATCGGATTTGGACCTCAAGGCATTAGATGGGATAAACCTGCCATAATAAGTATCATGTGATGATATAGTCCCATAAAGATCTAAGAGTCACATGAGATGTGATTGGTAAGGAGATACCTACCTAAATAATCTAAGGGTGCATGATCGCCCAAGCGACGGTAAACTTTGGTGAAATATGGATCTTAGCCACTAATAATAATTTTACTGGGTTTTATAAAATGGTCGATATATATTTTTTTGCTAATTAACTTTCATATCTAAGTTGTAGAATCAATGACAAACAATAGTTCAAACATTATCACTGCGATCTATCCTTGAGAAGGATAAGTTGTCTGGGACAAACTTCCTTGACTGGTTTTATAATTGAGAATTGTTCTCACCCAACGAAGGAGGCTTTATGTCCTAAAGTCTAAGTTAAAAGAGACGAACTTCCTTGACTGGTTTCATAATTTGAGAATTGTTCTCACCCAACGAAGGAAGCTTTATGTCCTAAGAATCCCTCCCCTGAAGAGCATGCCAAGGATGCTCCAAGAGCTCAAGGAACTGCTTGTGAGAAGCACTTCAATGACTCTGTGGACGTCGCTTGCCTGATGCTAGCCACGATAGTTCAAGAGTTGAACACGGGAATATTGTCGGCTTTTGAGAATGGTCACACATCTCAAGGAAACGTTCCAGAACTAGGGGAAAGGAAAGGACAAAGGAAAGAGGAAGGGAAAAGCCGTGGTTGGTGAGACCAAGCCAGCGGCCAAGCCCAACCCACCGCCTGCCAAGAAGGCAAAGCCCACCAAGGATGCAATTCGCTTTTTCTGCCAGAAGCCAGGACACTGGAAGAGGAATTGCAAACTGTATATGGAAGATCTGAAGAAACAGAAGAAAGGCGCTGAGGCCTCTACTTCAGGTATCTTTGTTATGAATGTTCTTTTCTACTTAAACCACTTGGGTATTAGATACAACATGTGGTTCTCACATTTGATGTGAAGGGTCTTAGAGACAGTAGAAAGCTGAACAGAAGCGAGGTGGACCTACGAGTAGGCAATGGAGCAAGGGTTGCTGCTATTGCTGTAGGAACATGCGAGCTTGTTTTGCCCTCTGGGCTTATTTTATTGTTATTATGTACCTTCTTTAAGTTCAAACAATGTTTCTCTTTCTTATTTGATAAGGAAGGTTTTGCATGTGTTAACTGAAAAGAATGGTGTTCAATTTATAAAGATGATGTTTATTTGCTTATGGTGATTTGCAAGATAATCATTGCATCTTGAAATTAGAACGTTAACACGATAACAACATTTATAACATTGATACGAAAAGGATTAAGATTAGCGAATCTAATCCTACATACCTTTGGCATTGTCGTTTAGGCCGTATAAACGAGAAACGCCTAGAGAAGCTCCATAAAGATGGACTTCTAAGCTCATTTGATTTTGAATCATGTGAAGCATGCGAATCTTGTTTACTTGGTAAAATGGCAAAGGCGCCCTTCACTGGACACAGTGAAAAAGCACGTGACTCATTGGGAATCATACATAGTGATGTATGTGGACCCATGAGTACTCAAGTTAGAGGTGGTTACTCATATTTCATTACGTTCACTGACGACTTCAGTAGGTTTGACTATGTCTACCTAATGAAGCACAAGTCAGAGTCTTTTGAAATGTTCAAGAGATTTCAAAGTGAGGTAGAGAACCAACTTGACAAGAAAATCAAAGTCCTTCGATCTGATCGAGGAGGCGAATTTTTGGGTCAAGAATTTATTGATCATCTTAGAAGTTGTGGGATAGTCTCACAACTTACTCCTCCTGGAACCCCACAGTGGAATGGTGTGTCTAAGAGGAGGAATCGAACTTTATTAGATATGGTTCGATCTATGATGAGTCAAGCTGATCTTCCGCCATCCTTATTTGGGGAATGCTTTAGAAGCTGCTGCGTTCACACTTAACCGTGTTCCGTCCAAGGCAGTTGAGAAGACACCATATGAGATATGGAAAGGGAAGAGTCCCAATTTGTCGTACCTCAAATATGGGGATATGAAGTTTACATTAAGCAATAGCCTAACGATAAACTCTATCCCAAATCCCTCAAGTGTCTATTTCTGGGATACCCCAAGGAAACGAGGGGGTATTACGTCTACTACCCATCTGACAACAAAGTGTTTGTGGTCAGAAGTGGATTCCTTTTAGAAAGGGATTTTGTTTCCAAAAGAAACAGTTGGAGTAAGATATATCTTGAAGGAGTTCAAGATCCACAAGACACTCTAGAGGCGCAGACGAAAACTAGAGAAGAGCCAAAAGGAGTTGTGGAAGCTCCTCTAATGACACAAGGACCACAAAGGTTTGATAGAACACGTTCTCAACCTCAAAGATACAGATTTTTGATGACTGAGAACAAGGATGTGTTGCGCATGGAGCGTGGTGAGCCTACCACCTATCAAGAAGCTATCGTGGGTCCGAACTCTGAAAATGGGTTGAAGCCATGAAGGCTGAGATGCAATCCATGTATGACAACAAGGTATGGACCTTAGTTAATGCACCTGAAGGTGTAAAAGTCGTAGGGTGCAAGTGGGTTTTTAAGGAGAAAACCGACATGGATGGCAACGTCAATATCTTCAAGGCGAGGCTAGTTGCAAAGGGGTTTACACAACGTCATGGGATGACGAAACGTTTTCCCCAGTTGCAATGGCCGATTCCATTAGGATCCTGCTTGCCATAGCCGCATATTATGACTATGAGATATGGAAAATGGATGTCAAAACATCATTCCTTAATGGAAGGCTGCCCGAGGATGTGTACGTGACACAACCTGAGGGGTTTGTATGTCCAGAGGAACCAGGAAAGGTGTGCAAGCTTCAAAAATCCATTTGTGGATTGAAGCAAGTATCGCGGAGTTGGAATCATCGTTTTGATGAGGTAGTCAAAGAGTTTGGCTTCTTACAAAACTCTGACGAGCCTTGTGTTTACAAGAAGGTTAGTGGGAGCACAATTGTGTTCTTGGTGCTTTATGTCAATAACATTTTGCTCGTTGGAAATGATAATCCTACCTTGGAGATTGTGAATCTTGGTTGGGAAAATCATTCTCAATGAAGGACTTAGGAGAAGCTGCCTATATTCTAGGCATCAAGATCTATAGAGATAGATCTCGAAGGCTTCTTAAATTAAGTCAGAGTACATACTTGGATGAGGTACTGAAGGGGTTTAGTATGCAAGACGCCAAGAAGGGATTCATACCGATGAATCGTGGTGTAGTCCTAAGGAAGAATCAGTGTCCCAAGACACTTGATGAGCGAGGGCGCATGAGTGGCATCCCTTGTGCTTCGGCAATAGGATCCATCATGTATGCCGTGCTGTGTACTCGACCTGATGTGTCGTTTGCCCTAAGCCTAACGAGCTGGTTTCAACAAGACCTTGGTGAGGGTCGTTGGACCGCTGTCATAAACATCCTTAAGTACTTGAGAATAACTAAGGATGAATTCTTGGTTTATGGTGGAACTGATGTGTAATTGGTTACACAGGTGCCCGTTTTCCAAACCGACCAAGATGTTTTAAATCGCAGTCTTTTTACGTGTTTTTCTCCTGAACGGTGGCATCGTGAGTTGGAAAGGTTCCAAGCAGAGCACGATTGCTGATTCTACAACGTAGGGTTGGTCGCGTGGAGACGCGGACTGTAAAACTAGTGTCTTAAGTATGCCTGGTGGTCACCCTGTGGAGACAGGAAAGACACCAAATGGGACTGGGTCCCACACTGACGTTTCGACAGTGATATATACTCAGACGTTATCACCTTGAGATGGTGATGTTAAGATATGTAAAGTAGCATTCGAGGATAAAGTTGTCGATCCTCTTACGAACCCCCTAGCATGGGTCTTACATGAAAGCCATGTAATGTCAATGGAGATTAGACACATTAATGGATGTTCCTAGTGTAGGAACAGTTTGATTAACGACAAAAAGGGTCTATGACAAGGAAGTACTAAGGTTAGGTCGGTTTCGATGGAAACGATAACTCACGTGTTTTGGGTAGTCGTGATGGCTTGCTAGAGTCCGCTCTCGACTTGTGAGTCATAGAGATGGCTTGCTGCCAACTTCACGTGAGGCCTGCTGGGTCACACATGAGCAGGATCTGGACATCGCTTAAGGGACACGAATTAGGGTTAAATCGTGAGTCACTCCGGTGACACAATTTAAGACATAGCTGAATATGTGGGACATAAAGTCTTGTCTTAAATATAATCTACAGTTGTAATATTTAAATTTGTGGGACAAGTTTAAAAATATTAATTGATAAATAGTTAATGGGATTAATCTATTTACAATTATAATATTAGGGAATAATAAATTAGATTATGTTCCTAAAAGTTAGGAGATTATTGATTTATTAAATTCACTAATATTGGGCTTGAGGGTGGCGCCTCGTGAGAGATGATTTTAATTAATGGAAATGTTTTATTAATTAAAGTCATGAATTTGAATTCAAAGATTTGATCTAGATTTCAAGATTCAAAATTTGAATTAAAGATATTAGGGTAATATTTTATTTCAAAATCATTGGAAGATAATAAGTTGGTTATAACTTCCTAAGAATTAGGAATGTTATTTTTTATTTATAAAATTCCAAGAAAAAGCTAGGGGATGGCGCATTGCACTTGTGGGACCCAAGGGAAGATTTGATCTTCCATTTGATTCTCAAAGATTGCAATTTGAATTTGAATTGAAATATTAAGGTAATATTTTAATTAGAAATTCAAGTCCTAAAATTGTGATATTATTGTAATCTCATAATTTTATAATTTGATAATCATATAATTTAGGGACTCCCTAATTATAATTATCAAAATTCCCCAACTATATTAAAAACCCTAGGCAAGTCGACTTGGAGGCTAAGAATTCATTAAGTGAATTTTTGCTTTCTTCTTTTGTTAGATAAGAGAGAGAATTCGCCTAACCCAAGCCTAGGAGTGAGAAAGTCGATTTTTCTAAGTGTGTTAGCAAAAATTCGACTTGTCAAAAATAGCTAGGGTTTTGTGAGAGTGAGACTCTTGATTTGCGCCACCTACACACTTTGGTCAAGAATTGGTCTTGATCAATCTTCTTGGTTCAAGAATCGTTCTTGATCACCAAGAACTGTAGATTGGAGTTCCCGAGTTCTTTTGGAGAAAAGAACTGAAGGCTAGCACCTTGGTGCCATCAAACTGCTCGTGTGGATTACCGGCGGAGGAAGGACGCGTCAAGTGGACTTCTCGGATTCGCCTCGTTCAACCGAACCGATTGAAACTCGTGAGGTATACCACTGACTTAACGGTTTTAAATTCATCTAGCGGATCCGTAGGGAAATCACTTTTGTTCTTGCGCCATGTTTTTAATTAATTTTAATTTTTCGCTTCCGCTGCGCGCGCCTTGATTTCCCAACACTTCACTCCCACGATGCACCGCCAACACCATCGCTCTTCTTCACAACGTCGTCGTCGTCACTGTCTCTTCGCCACTGCTTCTTCATCTCAGTGTGTTTGTCGAGGTGTGTTCACCTGTTCACCGTCGCTACGTATTTTTATCTCCTACTCGTCGCTGCCCAACCCTTTGCCACCTTGGGTTCTTCTTTCCTCGTCGCTGGTGCTCTGTTCTTCACTTCTTCTTTCCTCCTCATTATACGCTTCCACTTCACCTCTCAATCTCTAATTGATGTTTTACATTTAGATTTCCTAGTTAATTAGTCACCTAGCAAGTTGAATTCTAGCTAATTTACTATTGTGCTTGGTTGATTTGTAGTGTTCTTATGTGATTTACTAGTTTATAGTGCAACTAATTAGATGTTTAACTAATTTGTAGTGCAAATATTTGATTTACTTTCTGAATTTGGTCTAGCTAATTTATTATGGTGCTTGGCTGATTCATAGTGTTATTATGTGATTTACTAGTTTGTAGTGCAACTAATTTGTTCAACTAATTAGATGTTCCACTAATTTGATTTACTTTATGAATTTGGGCAATTAACTAATTTATTACTACTTGCATTTGTAAATGGTATATGATTATTTATAAAACTATAAATGATTACGGTGTCTACCATGGATGCTCAAGATCAAGAAGATAGTACTGCCACTCCTAATCGAGCACCTAATGCTACAACAGAATCATCACAAAAAAAAATTGCAAAAACCTCTTCAGGACTTCGTGGAAAGACTGATACTTGATGGGAGCATTTGGCAATAAAATAAGAAGGAAAAACTAATGTCTATACTTGTCTCCACTGTTTAACCTCTTACAAAGGAGGGGATATAAACATAATGAAGCAACATTTGGCTGGTGTAACAGGTAATATTAGTTTTTGTAAAAAGGTCTCTCATGATATTCGTCATAAAATGCTTGAGTTATTGAACAGAGTGAAACAAAAGAAGCCAAATACAATTCTCAATGAAGCACACGATGGTGTGGAAGTTGAGCAAGATGTTCAAGAGATTGAAACTACATCTCAAAAGAAAAAATATTATGGGAAGAGAAAAAGGTAATGCTAATATTGATAATTATTTTACTCCAAGAACGACTCCGAGCACCCAACCATCTTTGAAGAGTGTCTTATGTGGTAAAGAAGCACATCACAAAGCTAAGAAAGCACTTGCTAGATGGTTTTATAATTCTTGTTTTCCATTTAATGTTGTTCAGACACCTACCTCTCAAGAAGATTTGGATGCAGTTGCTGCCATTAGGCCTGGGTTTAAAGATCTAACTTATTACGAAATGAGAGTTAATTTGTTGGGAGATTGTAAGAAGGATTGTGAGTTACTTGTTGAATCACAATGAAAAGAGTTAGCTGTAAATGGGTGTACAATCATAGTTGATGGTTGGACTGATCAAAGACAAAGGACTTTAATAAACTTTTAGTTTATTGTCCTGCAGGTATATCATTTATGAAATCTATTGATGCCTCCGATGTAGTAAAAGATGCGAGCAATTTATTTAATTTATTTAGTGAAGTTTTTGAGTGGGTTGGACCTGATAATGTTGTTCATGTAGTGACTGATAATGTAGCTAATTATGTAGCAACTGGTAAGTTGATACATGAAAAGTATGAACATATTTTTTTGTCACCATATGCTACACATTGTATAGATCTTCTCTTGAAGGATATTGGGAGTATGCCTCATGTGGCGGACCTTGCATCAAAGGCTTCCATGATAATTGTTTTTGTGTACAACCATATGGTCTTTCTCTCGTGCCTTCGATAAAGGGAAGGTTGGAAGGAAATTGTGAGTCCAGGACCCACTCGGTTTGCTACCACTTTCATTAAATTGAAAAGCATTTGTGATCATAAGAAAGATTTGCAAGCATCAGTTATAGAGAAACACTTCACTAATCATAAGTTAGCAAAGACAGCAACCGGTAAAGTTGTTAGTGCTATGATAATGGATAGTAAGGTTTGGAATGATTGTCTAATTATGGTCAAAGTTGCAGCTCCTATTATTCGTTTGTTGAGAATAGTTGATGCAGATGAAAAGCCTTCTTTGGGCTATGTTTATGAAGGTATACGAAGGATAAAGAATTCAATTAAGGTGTTATGTAAAAGGAAGAAGCACTTGTACAAGCCTTACATAGACATCATTTAGTCTCGATGGGATAATCACTTGAAGCGCAATCTTAATGCATCAACATATTTTTTGAATCCCGCTTTGGTCTACGATGAAAACTTTAATGAAAAGACTAGTATCACGGAATCACTAGTTGATGTGTTAATGGTAAAATTCATTTGCTATGACATGTCGAAAGGCATTAAAGAGATGGCTACATATCAGGAACGCAAAGGAAGTTTTAGTAGACTAAGTGCTTTAATTTAGAGGTGGCAAAGATAACTCGACCTCGTAAGTACTAATATTGATATTTAAATTTTTATTTAATTGAGTTATGAACTTATGATTGATTATTGATTTATTGTTTGGTTGGATAATTATGGAGATCTATGGTGGAAAATATTTGGAGGTAGTGCTCCAATATTGCAAAAGTTGGCAATTCATATTCTTAGCCAAACATCATCATCTTCAGAATGTGAACGAAATTAGAGTTTTTTTATTGTATTCAAACAAAGAGGAGGAATTGACTTGAACATCAAAGGCTATGTGATCATATTTATGTTACTTATAATCTGCGGTTGAGGAATAGGTATGTAAACATTTGTTATTAAATCATAAATGACTTCAACAATATTGTTATTAAATGTTTATTTGAACTCTTATTGTTTTGTTTAGGATAAAAGTGATGGAGATTGTGCCCTAGGGCCAATCATTTATTTATGTGTT
>QANZ01039169.1:0-34401 GCA_003254925.1 Chamaecrista fasciculata
ATTTTAGGGTGAGAGAATCAAGGATTACAATCACAAATGCTAATAAATAGGCTAATTTATAATTAAAAGTTTAAAATATAGATATCAATTGACATAATCAATGCCGAAATTAAAGGGATTATATGAAATTTCATTGATTAAATATTTTTTATATTATGGTAGTTGATGTAAATAGGTTCGAAAAATTAGGAATATAGATAAGTATCCTAATTTGCATTAATTAAATTTCAGAAATTATTCAATTAATTTCTTTTTCGAAATTAATTTACTTTTGATTTTTTAAATTGTTTTTGCTGACATGGCATCACATGAGAACCCCAGAACTCAGCTTTATAGTTATATATAGATATTGAAAAAAGTTTGTATGTTTGGATACGGTTGATAGGAATTTTATCTGTAAGAAACTAAATTGACAATAATAATTTTTTTACAATTAAATTAAGTCATTATATCCGATGAAGACTAAAATATAGTTCTTCTGAAAAAAAAATCATAAAGTTTTCTATATTCAAAGGCCTTTGATCGTCTTGAATAAATGTGCACTCATTCGTTTTTTTGCCAAAAAAGCGTTTTAGCTTAGAATGATTCTTCTGTGATGAAAAATAGTCAGGTGTAAAAGTTAAAGGATGAGATTAAAAATAAATAAATTTTAGAATCTAAAAATTTTTTTAACAAATTAAACCAAATTTTTTTATGACACAGAGTACAAAATTTGAGGGGCAATTAATCATTTTTCAGAATGCAAGGAGTTCTTCATTTCCAAAGGTTTTGTTAGATTTTGCGTTTCTTTTTCTTAAAGATTTAGATTATCATATTATTTAGAAATAATACTTAACAAATCAAATTTATTCGTAACATAAGTAAGTGAGTAAAAATAAATAGAAGAATGAAACAACAAACCCTTAAATGGAGCTCAGATCCGCGGAGGATTAGCTATTGGCCTATCGGACTGGAGATACCTTGGGTAAAAAAAAAAATAGAAGAATGAATGTGAGAATATTTTTGATCAAATAGGCTACAAAGAATCAATAATTTATGACTAGTTTTTTTTCAAACCTTGTTTAATTAATATAAAGAATTTAATTGATTAACTACCACATCATTTATTCAAAAAAAAAATGCCACATCATAATTTTTTTAATTATTACCTCATTAATTAACTTAAATTTATTTATTTATTTTTATCAAGACATGTCATTAAAAGAAAAGCCCTAAAATTCAAGGTGGGTTTCGGTTTTCTTTCTTTTAAATCCAAAAATTTTGAGAGCCCGATCTTCTAAACTTGATCGCCCTCTGCAGTTCTCTAGAGTTCTCCACTCTTGTACAAACCAAATTTAATTTTTTTTTTAAAATAACGCCGCGTTTGGATTTTACTAATAAACTGCAACTATTTTTTTAATGAAGTACCACATGTTAAATAAAAGAACAAAAGAGATTAGATCAAACCATTAAAAATTCTCTAAATATAAAAAAAATTGTCAAGGACATCCAACCTCGACCTTTGGATCTTTTGCTGCACAGCAAATGACCAATAATACTGTGTCATGTGTACATGATATTGGTGTTGTACAACACATGGCCAATGATATTGTATCATGCGTGCATTGTTGGTGCTCTATCAAGAATCCTCTTCCATCCCAAAAATCCAATTTCAAAATTTTGAGTTCAATGAGGTATATGTGTAGGGCAAATATGAAAAACAAATATAGTTGGACAAGAAAGTTAAAGTGAATAATTGTTGTGTCCACAACAAGAAGGACAGTAAAGGAGGCAAAGATGGGTTTAGGGAGAGATTGATTGAAGGAACATGTAATGTTGTCCCATCTTTCTACTTTCTTCTTTTCTTCCTTTATTTTTCCCATAGCTTCACTATAATGTGTTTCAATTTCTTATTGCTTTATGAGAATGATGTTTTAACTTCTAATTCAAAAGATTCCAAAGACCCATAATCATCAACAATCCATCACTTTATACCACTTTTTTGCACTTCCCACACAATCATTCAATCTTTGGTCCTCAATCCTCATGCCTTTTCTTCTTTAATTTACATGCTTCTTCTGTGAAACTATCATCATTTCTATCTCATTCTCCAATTTTATCTTTATTTTTTTCTTTCACTTTCTCACTTAAATTTTAGTAGGATGTACTCACAAAGACTGAGGTTAAAGTTGTAGTAGGATGTACTCACAAAGACTGAGGTTCCTAGGATGAATAAGAGAAAATTTATTATTTGATCATTAAATTTATATTGATCAATTAATCAATTTTTGAACAAAATATAAAATTTAGTCCTTAAAATATTTTAATTATCAACTATTTGGTCCTTAGCTAATGACGATTTAGTTCATAAATTAGAACTAATTATATATTTTGGTTCATGAATTTGTACTAAATTAATACTATTTGATCTTTGAATTTGAACTAATTTTATACTTTTTTATCCCTGAATTCGTACTAAATTAATACTATTTGATTCTTGAATTTGAACTAATTTTATACTATTTAGTCTCAGAACTTGTACTAAATTTATATTATTTAATCCTTGAATTTGTACTAAATTTATACTTTTTGGTTCTTGAATTTGACCTAGAGATCAACTCATTGACAATTGCAATAATTCAGAGATGGGGTAGTATATTTTGATTATTTAAGAACTGATTAGTAGACTTGGTGTAAATTCATAGACCAAATAATAAGTTTTCTCAATCAATAATTTCTCACAAAATAGTGAATTTAGGTTTGAATATATACCAATAGAAAAAATACATACATTAATTTGAACATCATTACTTTATGTGAAAAACAAAAAATAAAGTAGAATTTGATTTAAGTATTTGGTTACTCTTATCATTTTAAATGTATTATAGCATATATTACAAGTTTGAATTTAAATCCTACATTATATATAAGATTATGTTGTCATTAATTAATGTGGCATGCATGAGAATTGAGACACCATCATAGTGTCGCATTCAGAAAAAAAAAATGGTGCTATGTGAGTGAGGCATCTAAATTTTGGCATCTCATCAATTCTAAATTAAGTTAACTATTATATTTTTCTCGAAGATTCTCATTTGTATCTTTATCTATTTGAAAGCTTAAATAAATGACAACATTAATATGTATAACATAATATATATATATATATACACACACATATTATATATGATATTTCTCCAATATCGAGCATTAACAATAATGCAACATTTGCATAATATGTCTCACATAACTAATGTTATTTTTATGATTCAAGGTTATATAATTTAATTAATGTTTTATATGAGAGTAAATTAATCAGAAAGTAGCAATTTTGAAACCAAAGTAAAAGCTGGCTACTTCATGGAAAATATGGAGTATATTATACATAATCAATATCTACATGTTAAATTTAAACAATAATTACTATTAAGGTGATGTTTATTCTTTATCAAACAATAAATCCATACTAAATCACTAGTATATAATAGATGATTACAAATGTTTTTGCAACATAACAATATAATTAGGACAATAATTTGGAGGTTCGACTGTGTGCCTTAAAGACCATGCCAACATTTGACACTAGCCTTGATATAACAATATAATGTGAATGGGTACCATGCCAACCTTCATTGGAGATTCTATCATATTGTTGTAAATTAAAGTACTTCCGCAAGAAGCATGCAGATATATATATATATAGATCAAAGTGCAAATTTGATCCCATATATTGTGCTCAGTTCTCAATTTGGTCCCATATGTTTTTTTGTTGCACTTTTGGTCCTATATCTTTGGGCCATGTGCAGAATTGGTCTCATATCTTTTTTTTCGTTGCATATTTGATATCATATCTTTTGGTCAGATTGTAGAATTAGTCATATATATTTTCAAAAAATTCTACCGTTAATCTCACGTGACCTAAAGATATGAGACCAATTTTGTACTTGATCCAAAGATATGAGATCAAATTTGCAACAACAAAAAATCTTGGACCAATTCTACACTTGACCCAAAGTGTAACAAAGAAAAAGATATGAGACTTAGATTGAGAACTCTGCATAAAATATGAGACTAAATTTATACTTTGACCATATGTATATATAATGTATGTATAACAGTATATGTTCGTGTGCCTGAGTGGCCATTTTTCACTCTACATAAATAATGCAAAACTTGAAAACTTTGTTCCCAAGCAACGAATTAAAAATTCTCATATAAGACTAATTAATTAAATTAGTCAATGACTTGAGGGTTTAGTCATTAGTGGCCACACAAGTCTCTCGTCAATCTTAACTATAGTATTAAAGGATAAATCCCATTACAACACCAGTCATGTGAATTCTTGACTTTTTTTTTTAAAAAAAAAAATATATTTTTGGCTGGCTCACCTGGTTAGTTACCTTGAGAGCCTTTCATATGACTTAAAGTGTAAAACTCCATTCAAGCTCTCACATATTAATTTTTTTAAACAAAATCTTCTCTAATAAATTTCATTCCTCAATCTAGCCTCTCACTATTTGCTTAATTTTAATATCTCAATATATATTTTAACATAATTAATGACGTGTCATAGTGAGACATAATAAATTATGTAAAAAAAGATACACTAAAATTATTAAGAGATAAGTATTAATAATATAAATAAACTTGTAAAAAAAAAATCAAATCTAGAACGAACATATATGATAATAGGAATATAAAAACAAAAATATATAGGAAGAATAAATCAAAAGGTAACCCATATTATTGGTTCAGTATATAAAGTACTGTTAAATCTGTGAAGTTTACAAGAAGTTATGAGGTTGATATATAATTGAAATAGTGTTAATAGTTTGGTAAAATTGTCCCAGAATTTCCCTTTCAAGGAAGGCAAAAGCCGACATTGGAGGAAACAATATGCTGTAATCATCACGAGATGATTGCATATATTTGCATTTTTATATTTGTCGCATTATGTGTAATCTTATAGCTTGTCCTTTGTTTTTCTTCTTCCCTTATTACCAGCTTTTTCCTGTAAGTTGTCACATTTAAAATATATATATTCACAAGCCTCACAAGAATAATAAGCTCACTACACTATCCTCCAACACTAACTTCCACTTTCAAAATTCATATATCACATTCACTGATCACTCACACCCCATAATGTGTTATATATATATATATATATATATNTTTATATATAGTTTCCAAATAATTAATTATCATAGTGTACCTATATATATAGGCTAATCCGATCCCTATTTTGGTTGATCACATATATATTAACATTTTTTCAATTAAGTCATATATATATATATATATATATATTCTCAATTTAAACTCTTCACAGGTTTTTTGTTATATGACCAATATATATATGTTAGTCATCTATCTAATATTTAATTAAATTTGGCATATATTATTGTTAATTGAAGACATGATATTTATAGTTAATGACATGATATTTTAATTAACGTATAATCAAGTAAATTTTTGTCTTCTTATTAACAAAAGATCTATGAATTTAAGTAAAATATTAAAAAAAATTAGAAAAATCTTATAATTACTAATTTTAATAGAAAAAAAAAAACTTATTTATTTGGTAACTAACAAGCCATGTTATTAATCAGTGGCATTACCTCTTCAATTAATGTTTTCAATCATCAATATAGTTAAAATTTAGATAGATGAATTAAGATTTATAACAAAACAAATTGGATAATTTTTTTTTTAAAAGTGAATGCTTGAGGAACCAAAATGGATGTTAGTCTCTCTCTCTCTCTCTCTCTCTCTCTCTCTCTCTCTCTCTCTCTACATATAATATATGGACCACTAGAATGGCCCTCTATGTTTCAATTAGTGATAGTAGTATGCATATAGTGATATGGTATATATATATATATGATATGGGAAGAAAAGGATAACATTAGCCAGATAGATCACAATGCAAGTGCATGCATGCCCACTGAGAATTTTATGAAAGAAGCAGAATAAATATATATATAGCTAGCAGAGACAGAGATATTACATATAACGCATGCAGCATTATGTATGCTTCATTTCTTCAAAGACAAAATGGAGAAAGAGAAAGTTCATTTCGAAATTCCTTCTTTCTTGTTCCCTCCATTCTCTTTAAGAACCTAAAGCCACTAAAAGTGATAACATAGGTATGCTTTGGTCCCCCACAATAATTTTTTTTAAAAAAAAAAAAATTCTTATTTTCCATATATGTCTTTCCCATTAGGTTTCCTTTCAGATAAGAACTACCAAAAGAACTCCCAATATATGCTAATAGCTATTTAGTGATTTCTTCTTCACAAGAACAAAATCTAACAAAAGCCTTCATTAATAGTCTGACTAGGTAAATTAAAGGCTTTAAATGAAATCAATTATTATGATGTTTATTTGATTTAATTAGTAGTGTAAAATTATAAGTTCAAATCATTTTTAGCATGGTATATTATGAAATTCATTTTCAATGCTCCTTACTAAGTACTACTTTCATTAATATCTTAACATGCAATCCAAACAAAAAGTTAAAATCTATGTTGAATGAACTATTTTAGGTAAAATTGCCTATATTTCAAAATATAAATAAAGATAATATTAAATTGTTTAGTTGAATAAGAATAAATATGTTTATAGGGGTATTATAATCTCACTTCACATCTAAATAGTTTAGATTTCAATTATTTTTGGCAGTAGATCGTGACCGACAGTTTAGATGTTTTATTTAAAATAGGCATGACAATTTTGAACTGTACTAGGCCTGTATCAAGAAACAAACAGGGATAATAAGAAAAGAAGAAATAAGAAAGTTTTACTTGAAAGTGAAAAAAAATTAAAGTGACACATACTATAAACGTATAGTTATGAAATTTGAGTTAGTTGTTTCCAAATTTTGGGAATCATGGAAAAGGAATCTCTTTTCTACTTTGCTTTGAAAGAAAGAAAGAAAGGAATAAAGAATGTGATATATATGAATGTTATATATAGGTGATAGATATATAGTAGGTGTCTAGTAGGGTCTTTTTGTTTTTTGATTGGTGGTGATATTTTGAGGTAAGGATATCCCACATCTAAATTACAATCTATCTGTTTTTCTTGTTAGATATAAAAGACATTCAAAATCTCACCTACTTTTTAAAGGAATTTTCATTTACATGAATATGCATAAATACCAGATTCATATAGCCTAATCACGTACACAATTAGCTTCAAAAGGAAACATTGTCTTGATATATATAGCTCCAGAAATCTTTTGTGGGCTATTCTATTTTCTTTTGGGCCAATTAGGGCCCATTTAGAGAACCCCATTTTGTTGCACTTAAAATTGGGTCAAAATGGAAAGGTCTATTTAAATGTTAGGACAGAAATTGGATTAAAGAATCTCAAATAATACACTTGTGTTTTGAGTTGTAAATGTTATTGTTTATGTTGGGACAATAAAGATGTTTTGTCTTAGTAATTGACTTATTGGGATATAACTTTTGACGATAAGATCAAACTTATTAAATGTTAGGGCCTTTGTACCTTTTCCTTCATCTATGAAGTAACATTGTTTATCCATTGTATTATTAGTATTATAGTACCACAGTTTTTTTTCTCCTTTTGGGACAATATAACATTGTTCAATCATTGATTTACTCTTTTTTCTTTTGGTCAACTTTGATTTACTCGAATACCAAAGTATTTCATTTATTCATGTTTGGCATAGCATTGTCATATAGATTAAAGTAACACAGACATTGAAGATGATATTAGGAATGATGACTATACCAAAGGCCCAATCATGATGCACTGATGATGATTCTCATAAAAAAAACTGATAACTACAAGCCCACCAATCGGCCCAATTTGGTGCCAGCTTTAAATGAAAGAAAAAAGAGTTCTGACCCAAAAAAAACGAAAGAAAAAAAAAAGCGTAGGAGGGATATTAAAAAAGTCCTTTAGAAAATTGTCCATTCATCAGTCATCACAAATCCAAAAGAATTTCCAGGACAATTGAACATGCTGGAAAGTGGAAACTTGGATTAGATATATTCTTTTATACAAATTCTAATTGATAAAACTGATACTTCTTTGGTCCTCAAATTATAAAATACATTTAGCTTTACTCCCTGGAAGAATGGAAATCATTGATCAATCCCAAAAGAGACAAACTCAATGAATATTAGTCCTCTAGTCGATTAGCTCAGGATTGCTGAAAGAACTAATTTGAAATGAGTTTATTACTTCAGAGGTCCAGTACTTTCGCAAAGTATTTTAGGGAATAGAGCAAGTTTGACCTTATAGTTGAGGTAGAAGAGTTGTTTGTTTACACAATTCATTCAATTACTATGAACATTGCTGACCAGTCTGTATCAGGAAATCAGCAGCACTAACCATCTAACAGATCAGATAATAATAAGATGATCTCACAAGAACTTAAAGACATAATGCATACAAAAGCAGTTTAAGGAGTAATTTCAATTAAAGTTTACCAAATCACCATATAAGCTTCAGAATGAAGTTCACAAAGGCCAGGCATAGACATCAAGTAAAAATTTTCTAGGTCCCATTGTATCAAAGAAGGAGGAAGAAGGTAAAAACCAAAAAAGAAATAAGATAATGAAAATCAACAAATGTGGTTGAAAAGCCTCAGATGTATATCTCAATAAGCAGAACAAAGAAACTGCCCTTAGAATGTTGGATTTATGTGGTTGTGGAATACATGTGAGTACAAATTGCCTTGCCTTGGCCTGTCAAATATTTTGGTTATTTGTATATTCGAAGATAAATCCAACTCCATATGTAAAAAACTTCAGATCAAGGGCGAAAGAATAAATTCTCAAAATCTTCAAAGGAGTACAATATGAGATACATTCCTACAACAAACTTAAGCAGCCAACGTACCCGAAGTATCACTTTCTTTAGACTTCATGGAACAGAATAAATTCAAGACATCGGCATTGTTACGGATGAAATGTGGACATTTGTAAAGGAAGTTTTGAGCTTCTTCATTCCTTCCAGACTTGAAAAAGGCATCAAACATACGGAGATACACAATTGTAGATGGGTACCTCTTTGAAGTCATCGCTCTGAGAAACTTAATGGCATCATCTCCAGTTCCACGCTTTGATACATGTTCAATAAATGGATCGATATAAGGTGGGAACCCATGACTTTTCATCAAACCCAAAATATTCAAGGCATCAGTAAATCCTCGCTGAGCCAATGATTTAGTTATTAAAAACTTGTAAGTAGAATGTCGGGGCTTTAACTGTTGCTCACTTACTAATTGGCAAACAAACCTGCATGCTTCTACCGCCCTAAGCTTTCGGCAATATGCACTCACTAACAAATCAAAAGTATGGCTTACAGAGGTGACACCCTCTTTCTCAACCATCTTTCGAAAAGAATCAAGAGCTTTGTCAAGATTTCCAGCTGCACAGTGCCCCTCGACTAAGGATTCCCAGGCTTTCTGATCTGGACTAGTCCCGGATTCTTCAATGCTATCCATAAATTCAGAGGCTTCTTCCTTGTTGCCAGAAGCACTAAGTTGGAAAGCAATTTCACTTTGCAAATTAGCGGAAGCCGCAAATCCACCATCTTCCAATGCTTTCAAAACCTTATGGCACTCCCTAGTCCTACCAACAGTGGTTAAAGATTTTAGGATGGTATCAACCATAGAAGTTGTCAGCTCATTCCCACTTCCCGTAAAAGCCTTCGCAACCCTTGAAAATAAAGAAATATCTAACTCCTTACTGACTGCAATTTTCTTCAATAGAAAGGTACAGCATTGGGGAGAAGGTTTATTTGCACCAGCCATAGCAAATTCATACAAGTTAACAGCATCCTTAATCATTCTCCTCTTACAAAACCGTCCTAAAACCTTAACAAATGTTTCCAACTCCATTTCATACGCATTGTCCCTCATTTCACCGACAAGATTCCAAAACCTATCAATTGAGTCTTCCCTTCCTAATACCCGAGCCATTGCATTATAGGTGCAGTCATCATGTTTAAACTGCCCACTCTCCTCTAGCCACCTGAAAAATATCAGTGCCTTGTTAGGCTCAGAACCTATATTTACCAAAATTGATTCGACCATATCTTTCGAGAACACAATGTTCAAGTCCTGAATTTTCTTCTCAACACTCTCATCCCACACGTTACACCTCACAATCTTACAGACCCTTGAGCACATCTTCTCAGCTGAATCATCCATGGATCCTGATGCAAACAAGGCCTTCAACTTCTCAACATCACTACCCAATCCACTCTGTTCAAAGCTTTTCAATACTTCATCACGCACACCTCTTGATACCCCATAACCCCTTTTCTTCATAACATCAACCAAGTCCCAGAACTCATTAACGAAACCATTGACACCCAAAATACTTAACATCATGTTGAAAGATTTAGAACTCAGCCTCTCACTATCACTCTCCAAAACCCATGAAAAAAACCTCCGAGCCACATCAGGGCTAGAACCAAGCTTCCATAAAAGCTTCAGCACCATATCATGGTTAATCAAAATATTATTCAGCTCCAGTTCTTTCTTAACATCATTAAAATCCATGGGTTTCGAGAATATATCAGCAACAACAACGTGATCAGATTCATTCTCCTCGAGAGCAGTCTCAGAAGAGAAATTACGAATGACGGTGTTGGTGTGGTTCGATAAATCAATTAAACCAGAAGATGATAAGGAAATTGGGTGACGAATAGCGCGAGAATGGAGGAGTGAAGTGATTGAACGAAGCGATTGCAGATTGGGATTGAGGTGTACCTGAAACTGAGATTGGGAGAAGTGAGTGGAAGCATGAATGCCTATGCGACGTTGAGCACGAAGAAGAAGGATCCGCCATTGATTCCTCATCGCTGAAATCAGGGTTTTCAGACTAACTTTGGCTGAAATGGAAAGCACGAAATTAGAGTGAGAAAGAAGAACAAAGAAGTGAGAGAGAAGTAGGGTTTTGCAGAGATTTGGATTTTTGACATGGGAATGATAATTCATATTACAATTTTGGGCTTCTGGGCTTTGTTATTGGACCAAGTCTTGGGCTTTTTGGTCCAATTAACCTTTCCTCTTCCAGATGGAGTGGGCATTTCTACAGGCCCAATAAAGACAATGGGCTATTTCCTCTACAGAAAATTTTGTCCAAACAAAAAACAGGTAAACAAGGTCTCAACTTAGGTTGCATTTGAACAGGTACAGGTGCGACTATGGGTGCACAAATCCCGGGCCTCAAGAAGACCCAGGACTCGGCCCAGTTACTGTTGGGTCGGGCCGTGGTCATCGGGCCAAAATCTTTTCTTTTTTGATTTTTTTTAAATATTTTAAACTATTTATATACTTTATATATTTTTAACTTGTATATATTGATAAAAAATTAATTTTGAACCATTTTAGTGATTTTTTATTATTAAAAACATGTAATTTGATTTATTTGTTAAAAAATTATTGATTTAATTGAGATTAAATATATATTTTATGTATTTTTTAATATACAATTAATAAGAATACATGTATATTTTCTATAATAAAAAATAATGTTTTGTAAAAGAAAATATAAATATATATAATAAAAANTGCTTGTAGATTTAAGGAATAGACCATTGGAGAAAACAATTTAAGAGTATAGAAACATTTAGTAGTTTAGGATAAGAATATTCAGAAATACTACAAAACTTTTAAAGCAACCTTGCACCATAACAAACTTAAAGGTATATATTTATGACCATTTCTTTTTAATTTTTATTTTTGGTTCTAAACATCTTGTTGAGCTCAATTTAATTTTAACTTCATTTGTTAACGATGTTAACTAGATTAGAAAAAAAAAATTATCAAGAGTAACTCATAATTTTAAATTCGTTGTTTTCAGACTTGAAATAGTATAGATAAGACTAATTTTGATTATTTGATTGTGACACAAGAAATCTACTTTTGACACTCGATTTGATCACGTTTGTTGATAAGTCTAACCTGATAGAGAAATTTTTCCTTAAAAGTAACTCGTAACTTTAGACTCATTATATTTAAACTTGAAATGAGAAAATTATAATCACGGGACAAAAAATGAACAACTACAAAAATATTTATAGCAAATATAAAATTTCTAAATCATATTAGATAAAAATAAACTTAAAAGTATACATTTAAAACCAATTTAAAATTGACATGTTTATCCAATAAGGAGAGTAAGTGACATGAGAGAAATTATATAGGGTAGTTTTATTTGTAGTGATATTTTATGATATCTTATACAAGATATGAGATATAACATTGTTTTTCGCCAAAGAGATATAATATCGGTTTCATTCCATTCTTTCAATTTAATTCTATATTTATAAATATTACCTGAATTTTTTTTTTGATTTTCCAAGGTGTCCCCAGTCCGACAGGCCAAGGACTAATCCTTCGCGGATCGGTGCTCCATGTAAGGGTCTGCCGCTGGCCAATTGGTTGCTGCATACACAAGGCGGGATTCGAACCCCCGACCTTGCTTAAGTGACCTAGTGAGCTCGACCACTAGGCCAACCAAGCTTGGTTAATATTACCTGGAAATTTTAATGATTGCGTTTATGACATGAAAATCTAGAGAGAGACGAGATTTTATATATGATTGGTACATATGCATTGCAAAATTTATTAGTAATATACTAATATACTTGTATTAGATATTTTATAAACTCACAATATACATATAGTTTTAAAAATCAACGATAAAAAGTTCTAAAATTATAGAATGATATAGTATAGACATATTAATATAATTTTTTTTATTAAAAATACAACATTACAATTTATCCAAAAGTATATACCTTGCTTTGTTTATTTTGTTTTGAAATTAGATACCATATTTCAACCGTTCAAGTTTCTTCAATATATATTTTTAACAAATTAAATTTATATTTTATTAAGTGCTTAAAAAGTTAATAAAAATGCATTAAATTATCGGTTCTCTCCTTTTTCTTTTGGCCCAAAATTTTATCGGTTCTCCACACTGACATGCCAAAGGGGGAAAAAATAATTTGTTAATTTCTAAATGAATGCAATGAAATGATCCATATAAATATTAAATAACATCTATCAATGAATTATGTATATGGAGAGAAACTACACCATATAGAGAGCTCTATTCTTAAATACAACAGTTTTATTGACTATTCCCTTAAAAGGAAAATAAAAAAAAAAGTTACATAGAGAAGTTTCCTTCTTATTTTGTTGGAAACAAGCTAAGAAAGGTAATCTAAGAAAAAAGGAGCATCAAATTCACACAATTAATGCCCCGTCACAAAAAAAAACATAAAAAAAAAACAAATACTGAAGAAAAAAAATTAAAATAAAAAATGGATATAAACTAATTAATTAAGGACTTAAGGAGCAGCTTAATCAATCAATCAATTAATTAATTAATTAGTTTTTCTTCATTCCAGTTGCCTCCTTGACAGCATCAACAGCTTCTTGTGCTTTAGTCATCATCTGCTGTCCACCCTACACATTTAAATTAATCAAACATTAAAGCATTTCTTAAATACTCTTGTGGAGAAACGAAAAATGAATATTAATTGACGACAAGTTTTAATATTAAAACATTTCTTTCTTGGAGTTTCCTATAGTAAAGGGATGATAATATAACATATATATATATATTAATTAACTATCCAATTCCAAAATCTTCCTCCATATATATATATATATATTTATATATATTTGTATGGAACAAGACTATGAAAAATATAAAAGGAAATGTGAAAAAATGACATAATAAAATGAACAGCACAAATTAACTAATAAAAGAGAAATTGGAACCTGTTGAATGGATTCCTGGGCAGACTGAGCAGCATTGCTAGCCTTCTCCATCATGGTGTTAGCCTTTTCCTGTAACACACATAAAATCCATGCATTTTTGTGAATATTAATCTTCATGTAATATGTTATTGTATATGTATATATATTATAGGCTAAATTTCATTGAGACTCGCTTTGAGTTTTAGATCGGAAGAAAAAAAATATTTTAAAATTTTAAAATTTGATATACGATTTTTAGTTTTACTCATTTAGAATTTCAAAACTTAACAGATACACCTCGTAAATTAGCGATCAATTTTGTTTAGTTATAGGACTATGAACTTAAAAAAAATGAGGCTATTTAGGGGTGTTAAGTGACCAAAATTGAAAATTTAAGGAATTTGGCTGTCAAATTTTAAAATTCATGAGCCCTAATTAAGTTTATTTATCAAGACTCAAGGGGTTTATTTATCAAGTTTTGAAACTTATGGATATTTTTTGTCTTTGACATAAAATTTAAGAATTCTCAGTGCAATTTAGACTATTTAAATTAAATTTAAATCAAATAAAATGTCCAAACTATTATTATTTTTTTCTTCATTTTCTTTCATCAAAGCATTAAAATGAAGAAAAGCACTAATTCCGTCATCAATCTTTTTTTATTGTCAATTTCGTCCCTGATGTTTTACATTTTGGTTAATTTATCCTTTGACAAACTTTTTTCAATAAATTACTGACAAACTGTATTCTATTTTTTAATTTGAGTTTCTTTTTCTATCAATTTTACATTACATATATCATTAGTCACGTAGCTTCTATTATTAATATTTGACTATAGTAAGAACAAATGATAAAATTGACCAAAATGTAAAAAATTGAGGACGAAATTAACAGTAAAAAAAATTTATGAATGAAATTGACAATTTGTATAAAGTATGGAAACGAAATTAATACTTCTGCAAAATTATTATTCATGTGTAAATAAATACCTGAGCTTGGCCCTTGGCTTGACCAGCATTGTAGCTCATGCTGTTGCTGGAGTCCATTTTTCTGTAATAATATTAAGGAACCTAATTAAACAGAAGGGTATATTGATTTTGATGCTTGATTGAGATCGATGTGAATATTAAGTTTGTACACTCTCTAGCTAATAACCTCATCATTTATATATACAGTTTCCAAAGGCATTGGAATTTCATTGCTTAGCACTTATTTTGGCTTTGTGTGGCTTGTGTTAATCACCCTTAACTTGCATTTTGCTTTCAATGACATTTGTTTCCTACTGATGCTATTCTTGTGGACATGTTTTCTGAAAATGTGGACATGATTTTTAGGGTAAATTTTACTTTGGTATCATGTTTTATGGATTAGTTTCATTTTGGTACTCTATTCTTTCAAAAGTGACACTTTGGTATCCTGTTCTTTGCACTGTTAACACTTTGGTACCTAAATTTATTTTTGTGTTAAGTTTTGACGGCGAAGTCGCATGTGACCATCACGTGCACACAGTAAAAACACTCAAATGTCCATTTCTTCTCTTTGGAGGGGCTTGGCTTACGATCTTGGTGGGGCTTGATATAATTTGGAAATGTAGGAATGACATCATCTGGAAGGGCATGAAGACGGAGCCATCTACGGTAATTAGGTCCATTAGAGCTTCTGTAAATTTTTAAGATTATGTTGTTATTCATGGTAGAAATATGTCTGATGACAATCTATTTACTTTTCATGCGATTGGGTCCTCAAGCCATAACTCAATGTCCCCGTTAGTGTGCGTGATATGGTGGATATTTAGGTGTTAGGGATTGAGGCTAATGTGTATGTTTTCCTCGCCGTTTTTATATATATATATATATATATATAAAAGCAGTAAAATACTCCAAAGTCCTCTCACTTTGAATCTCAGTGTCTTTCACGATTTTTTAGTGTTTAGCATTTGAATCATGAAAAATGGACATTAAGATGTTTTTATAGTGCACGTGATGGACACGTGTGACTTCGCTATCAAAATTTAACAGAAAAATAAATTAGAGTACCAAAGTGTTAACGATGCAAAGAGTATGGTACTAAAATGTCACTTTTGAAAGAAGAGGGTACTAAAGTGAAATTGATCCATAGAACAAAGTACCAAAGTGCAATTTGCCCTAACTTTTAATTTCATAAAAAATATAAAATTGCATATAAAATAAGAAAAATATTTTTTATAATTAAAAAGTAATGTTCAATTATTTATCTTTGAGAAAATCTTTTTGCTAGTTTCCATAACTTTTAATTATATTTTATGGGAAAGAAAATAACATTTATTAATTTAGAATCGATTTTGGAGTAAGATTCGGTTTCATGATTTAAGTTTGTAAAATGAGTCCATTTTTGTTAGGTTTTTTATATGAAACGAGTCAATACCCATTCAGATTTGCAATATAATTTAGATTTGTAGTGAGTTTGGAGAGTGGGTTTTTGGGTTACCAAATGGGTATGAAGAAGATGGTGATGATTTGAGAAGATGATGATGAGGGTTCGAGTCAGATTTGCATTCTACTGTAAAAATTTTTAGATTGTCAGGGTTAGATAAATGTGGAGTCTGGGTTTTGTACATTCGCGAAAAGTTAAGGATCAAATTGTGAGTGTCTATATAATTCAGGGATCAAAAGGTTAGTTTACTCTCTAGAACACTAAAATTGTAATAAATATATTGTTTTAATCTTTTAGAAACTAAAATGTGAAATCCTACCAAATTTAGAGTAGAGTTTTGGTTTAGACTAAAGTAATATTAGAGGTTATTAGAATTTTAGATAGAGTTTTAGATCAATTTTAGATTAGTATAAGGAGTTTTTAAGTTAGAGTCTTTAGACATTAATAAAATCGATAATTTTTAATTTTAATTGTTATATTTGAAATTTTCATATTTTATTAAGTTTGTGGTAACAATTTGGAAGTAAATAGAGTTTAAAATTTCATCTAAGTTTTGCCTAGACCCGAGAAATGACACATTCGAGTAAGGACTGAAAGACCTTAGAGGTAGATTTTTCAAAAACAAATTTCATATTCAGAATCTACTCTTCCAAATGAAACCATCTATATACATTTTGTCAAGAAATTCAATATATATAATTTTGAGTTTTTAAGGATTGTTTCAAATAAATTCAAACATTTTCAGACAATACAATGATTTTAGCCCCTATCCTCCTGCATTAGAATTGGATTTTCACACCCCAAGGTTGATTAAAACTATAAAATAAGCCCCCTTCACAATAAATGCAGTGGATCCACTGCAATGACCCTCCTTTATTGAAATATTGCGTTTTGATTTTGTGGTTTCACACTGCACGACTTTGTAGTGAAATTCACTACAAGAAATCCATCCTCCATAATAAATCAACATGCTTGACTCTCTCTTCCATATTCACTTCTCTCTTGCGTCTCACCCATTCTCTCGACTTCGACCGCTGTTCACCACCACTACCACCGCCAATGACCACCTCTGGCCGAACGGAAGTTGTCGGCGACCATCGTCCAGCCACCACTACCACTCATTATCTTCTCTAGGTGACTTTCTATTATCTTTTGGTTCCTTCTCTTCAAGAGCTCGTTTTTGCTGCTATAACTCTGAGTTTGGTGATCATTTGTGATGGTTTAAAACACCCTTAGTCATGGTTTATGAATTGGTTTCCTTTCCATCAACTTTTGACTCGATAAGAAAATCTAGGACACACTTTAGATTGAGTTTTTGCCAAATTCTTCTTGACTCTCTCTTCCATATTCACTTCTCTCTAGTGAAATCCACTGCAAGGAATCCATCCTCCACAATAAATCAACATGCTTGACTCTCTCTTCCATATTCACTTCTCTCTTACCTCTCACTCATTCTCTCGACTTCGACCGCTGTTCACCACCACTACCACCGCCAACGACCACCTCTGGCCGAATGGAAGTTGTCGGCGACCACCGTCCAGCCACCACTACCACTCATTATCTTCTCATCTTCTCTAGGTGACTTTCTATTCTCTTTTGGTTCCTTCTCTTCAAGAGCTCTTTTGGATGGGGTGTCAATGGGGGAATGGAGAGGAGAGGAAGGGACAAAAGATAAAAAAATTATGTTTGGAAGTTTTTTTAAGGGAGAGTGGAGTGGACAAGGAGGGACACTTGGCACCCCAAAATTCAATTTTTGCTGGCACCCCAAATTGGGGTGCCAAGGAAGGAGTGGACAGTTTTATATTTTTTTTAATGACAATTATATCCTTATACTAACCAAAAATAACATGTGTCCACTCCATTCCATTTCATTACTAATAACTTCCAAACGAGATTAACAAGTGTCCATTCCTTTCCTCATTAAAAACTCACAAACAACATATCTACTCAGTCCATTAATATCCTCTCCTCTCCACTCCGTTAGTGTCCATTAATGTCCTCTCCTCTCCATCCTCACTAAAACTCTCAAACATAGCCTTAGTCATGGTTTATGAATTGGTTTCCTTTCCATCAACTTTTGACCCGATAAGAAAATCTAGGACACACTTTAGATTGAGTTTTTGCCAAATTCTTCTTGTTTCTTGAAATCAATAGTGTCAATAAACTATTTTGGTGATATTAATGTCTGTTTATCATTGGATTGAAGCTTGGTTTCTTATTCATAAAGTTAGGGACCCGATAGGTTACGACGAAATTTGAATATGGGGTTTTTGTCCACGACTCTTTGTTTCCTTGAAATTGTTGGATTGAATGAGTTCAATGAGAGAAATATAAATGAGTTCTAATGCATTAGTTTGAATCGGACTCCAAAATGGGATTGAAATCAAAATTTGTTCTAATACATTTTGGTACCCAAATTTAACTTTCTGTTAAGTTTTTACGGCAAAGTCACATGTTACCATCACGTGCATAGTAAAAACACCAAAATGGTGAAAAACTAAAAAATCCTCTCACTTCGAATCTCAGTGCTTTTTACGATTTTTGAGTGTTTTAGCATGTGAATCGTGAAAAATGAGAGAAAAATGAACATTTGGGGTGTTTTTATTGTGCATGTGATGGTCGCGTACGACTTCGTCGTCAAAATTTAACAGAAAAGTAAATTTAGGTACCAAAGTGTTAACAATGCAAAGAATACGATACTAAAATATCACTTTTAAAAGAAGAAGGCACCAAAGTAAAACTGGTATAGAACAACGTACCAAAGTGCAATTTGCCCTAACTTATAATTTCATAAAAAAAATATAAAATGGCATATAAAATAAGAAAATTATTTTTTAATATAATTGAAAAGTAATGTTCAATTATTTATCTCTCAGAATAACTTTTTGCTAGTTTTCATAACTTTTAATATATTTTATGGAAAAGAAAATAACATTCATTAATTTAAATTCGATTAATGTTTTACGTTTGTAAATTGAGTTCATTTTTATTGGGATTTTTATATAAAACGAGTCAATACCCATTCAGATTTGCATTATAATTTAGATTTGTGGTGAGTTTGGACTGTTTGGTCACTTTGCTGAATATAGTGGATCCTTATCAAGTTTTAAATGCATTTTTTTTTTTGTTAAATATAGAGTATGCTGGCTGGTTGATTGATGGGTCTTTGTCTTCACTTATTTAAAGTGCTTAAAATGTTACTTTACTTGTTAATCTTGGGTAAGGCGACCTTCATTTAACTTAGTTTAAACTAGATCAAAGGCTAATTTTGATCTTAAATGTATATTCTTATCTTTATTTTGATCCTTTATGTTTTAAAAGATTCCTATTAGTCCTAAAATGTTAATAAAATGTTTCATTTTGGTCACAAATTATTGTATGTTGTCATATTTCTCTCGTTTCAAGTTCGAATTTGACGAGTTCAAAACTGTGTTATTTTTTACGAATTCTTTTTCAATCCAATTAGACTTAGTAAATGAGGTCAATTTGGCTCTCGAAAGTGGGTCATTTCACGGTCAAACAAATAAATTTAGTCATATATTTCTCATTACAATTTTGAATGCGACGAATTAAGAGCTACAAGTTACTCTTAATAAGTTTTTTTTTTATTCATTTGGAACCGTCAGCAAATAAAACTGAATCGTGCTCGAAAGTGAAATTGAGACCAAAAAATAAAAAAAAAATTATGAAAAGTTTGTCATAAACTCACTTTTGAGCTCGATTTACCTTATTTATTGACGATCCCAACTAGACAAAAAAAGTCTCATTAAGAGTAATCCATAGCTTCGAATTCGTGGCATTCAGACTTAAAATAAGAGAGATATGATCAATTTTACTAGTTTGACTGTAAAGCGAACGATTTACTTTTCGGATCTAATTTAACTTCATTTGCTAAGGGCCCTAACTAGATTGAGAACATACAATAAACTCATTTTTTAACTTAAAACAAGATAAATATAATCATATTTAATAATTCAAGGAATAAACTAAAATATTTTGTTAACCTTAGGACATATATTTAAAAACAAAGGCTGTTTAAACTATTAGGAAAGAATCATTTGACTTATAAATTCTCATCAAATTGAACTTTATTCAACCCTGAGTCCTATCTAGCAACGCATTACTCAATACTGTTTATCATGGCAAATTGGCATATAGTATAGTAGTCTACTAGTCTGTGTTCAAACTTCAAACACAGTACGCCACAACCTACCTAAAAAACTTTTTACAGTGCGCAGCCGATAGAGGAAAGAAGAATGCGTGTGTCTCATCGCACAATTTCAGATACAATGTCTCATCCATGGCGTTTACTCTTCTTCTTCTTCTTGGTTCAATTCCTCCATTTCCAAACCCCCATTTCACAACCAATCACACTTTCACTTCCTGATTTCCCTTGCAAGCCACCCCATCATAACTCGTACCCTTTTTGCGACACTTCTCTTCCCATTTCAACCAGAGCTCATTCCCTCGTTTCCCTCCTCACTCTTCCCGAAAAGATTCAACAACTCGCGAACAACGCTTCATCTATCCCTCGACTCGGTATTCCCGCTTATGAATGGTGGTCCGAGTCGCTTCACGGAATCGCTCCCAATGGTCCTGGGGTTTCCTTCAATGGAACCATTCCTTCAGCCACGAGCTTCCCGCAAGTGATTGTTACAGCAGCTTCATTCAATAGAACCCTTTGGTCTCTAATTGCATCGGCCATTGCGGTTGAAGCTAGAGCTATGTATAATTTTGGGCAAGCTGGGTTGACTTTTTGGGCGCCGAATATCAACATTTTTAGAGACCCCAGATGGGGAAGAGGACAAGAAACATCTGGAGAGGACCCGATGCTTACTTCGGCTTATGCGATTGAGTATGTGAGAGGGCTTCAAGGTAAGAATATGAAGTTAAAAGGGTTTGGAGAGAAAAGGGTTTTGAGTGATAATGGTAAGAGTGATGATGGACTTATGGTCTCTGCTTGTTGCAAACATTATACTGCTTATGACTTGGAGAAGTGGGGGGATGCCACTAGGTATAATTTCAATGCTGTGGTAAGATTTTACTTGGGATTTTTTTGTTTAATGTACATGGTTTCCAATAAATTGGTTTGGACTGAGTTGCTTCTTTCTATTTTTAGGTATCACAGCAAGATTTGGAGGACACTTATCAACCTCCATTTCGGAGTTGTATCCAACAAGGTAAAGCAAGCTGCTTGATGTGTTCCTACAATGAAGTTAATGGGGTTCCTGCTTGTGCTAGGGAGGATCTCTTGAAACTAGCTAGAACCAGTTGGGGATTTGAAGGGTAAATCTTGGAAGGAACTCTATAATTAACATGATAAAAGAAATAATAAACTTTAATTGATTACCCTGATTTGTTAAATTCTGGCTGAGTTTAGGTATGTCACCTCAGACTGTGATGCTGTGGCTACGGTTTATGAATATCAGAACTACACAAAGTCACCCGAGGATGCGGTTGCTGATGTTCTTAAAGCAGGTTTTCAATAGTTCTTTTTTTCACTGAATTCATTATAATAACTTTATATGGATCCAATGACTTACCATTCTTCAGTTCATCTTTAGGGGTTGATATTAATTGCGGGTCATATATGCTTAGAAACACTCTCTCGGCTATCAAGCAAGGAAAGATGAAAGAGGAAGAGTTAGACAGAGCTCTAGTCAACCTTTTCACGGTCCAATTGCGACTTGGACTGTTTGATGGAGATCCCAGAAGGGGTCAGTTTGGAAACCTTGGACCACAGGATGTTTGTACCCCACAGCACAAAGCATTGGCACTTGAAGCAGCAAGGCAAGGGATTGTATTACTGAAGAATGATGGGAAGTTTCTTCCTTTGAATAAGAATGTTGTTAACACCTTGGCAGTTATTGGCCCATTTGCCACTACAAGCGAATTAGGTGGTGGCTACTCAGGTATTGAAAAATGGTTTTGGATCTTCTTCTGTTTCTTTTCTTTTAAGTAAACTATCAATTTAGTCCCTGGATTATATGACTTGCTATTTTAGTCTTAGACTTTTGAAATGATTGGTTAGTACCTGAAAATTCATGATTTGTTGCCATTTAATCATTTTAGGGACTGAGTTGTATAGTTATATGGTATTTATGGAAGGACTAATTTGCAATGGGTCATGAATTTTTAGAGACTAAATTAAGAATTTCAATAAATCAGAGACTAAATAAAGATTGTATAATTTAGGGACCAAAAATGTTAGTTTACTCATTTTCTTTTCTTGCTTACTTATTTTATTTTCACTACTAAATGTAATTAGGTTATTTCTTTTAGTAAACCTTACCATCCACTTTCAATGGGATTTGAGTATGGCCATATGGGACATTCAGGTTTAAGTACCTAATTATCTAGTATTGTGGTCACACTACGTAATGCTTAACATTCCTGAGCATTTCTCAGTGTATTAGCTACTATCATGTTGGTTCAGTGGCTTCTACTCACACTGATGAGATGATGAAATCCCATATCTTCTCACTGGGGAAACCATCTTTAATATCATATCTTTTTGGAAGATCCTCCATATTCCTGTTGCAGATATATTTATTGTGTACTCAATTCTGTAGGAACACCCTGCAGCTCAGAAAGCTTATTTGATGGGCTCAAAGAGTATGCAAAGAGGATATCATATGCTTCTGGTTGCATTGATGTATTATGTAGTTCTGAGGATGGTTTTTCCGATGCTATTCGTGCTGCCAAAGAAGCTGATTTTGTTGTTATAGTTGCTGGGCTTGATACAACACAAGAGAGAGAAGATCATGACCGTGTCAGCCTTCTCTTACCTGGGAAACAGGCCTCTCTCGTATCCTCTGTTTCTGCTGCTAGTAAATGTCCGGTGATTCTAGTCCTTTCTGGAGGAGGACCTGTTGATGTTTCCTTTGCTGAAACAGATCCACAAATCGCGAGCATTATCTGGGTTGGATATCCAGGTGAGGCTGGTGGAAAAGCGCTCGCAGAAATTATCTTTGGAGAGGCCAATCCAGGTTTGTATTTTTTCTAAAATGAATGTTCTGAGCATTTAATGTGATATTAGTTTGTCATTGCATATGAATACCAGTAGCTTGCTTCTAAACTCTAAGGTTGGTTTTCATATAGCTGGAAGGCTTCCAATGACTTGGTACCCTGAATCATTCACCAATGTGCCCATGACTGACATGCGCATGCGTGCTGATCCCACTCGTGATTATCCTGGAAGGACTTACCGATTTTATACCGGAAATAGAATATATGGATTTGGACATGGCTTAAGTTACAGTGCTTTCTCATACAAATTCTTATCAGCACCAAGTAAGATTGGTTTGTCAGGATCTTTCAAGGAAGGTTCCATAAAGGGGATATTAAAGAACCAAGCTTATAAAGTTGATTATATTCCCGTCGATGAGATGCAAAATTGCGACACACTGAAATTCTCGCAGCAAATTTCTGTAATGAACCTTGGTGAGTTGGATGGAAGCCATGTTGTGATGCTTTTCTCTAGAGGGCCAAAAGGTTTAAAAGGCTCACCAGAAATGCAACTCATTGGATTTGATCGTGTTCATACTATTTCTTACCAATCTACTGAAACAAGCATTTTGGTGGATCCTTGTGAACACTTGAGCATTGTAGATGAGAATGGAAAAAGGATTTTGCCTTTGGGTAATCACATTTTGAGCCTTGGGGATATAGATCACACTGTTTCAATTGAAATTGATTGAAAGTTTCAGGTGTTTCTGTATTCATGTTGTGACTCACAATTTTAGGGATTTAAATATAATAATCTATGTTATTTTCTTGTGAGAAGATCTAAAATTCCAAATCCATCCTACATGACAGAGATGGAGGTGAAAAGTACCAATTCTGACATCATATATTTGGATAGCTATTCAAATATTCAGGCTTAACAAATAATGACTTTATGGGAAAAAAAATTATTACATGACGTTGGGTCATTTGCTTTTGTAATAAATCATGAAACAGTTAGTAAATTAGTTTTTTGAGATTGAACTATGATATTTATTTTGATTTGAGTTCTCAAGAAAAAGATATAAACGTTTGTATTTCATTTAAATTGAATGAATATTAAATAACTGAGTTGTTAACATAATTAAATAGCATATCTTACCAATCAATTAGTAGTTAGTTAAAATAACAACTATTTCAATTCTCACAAGCAAAATCCTGAATTCAAAATTTGTTTTTTTTTTAAAAAAAAAAAACCCATTTACCCCTCCTCTTCCTAAATACTAAGCAACATTGTGAAATCCAAAGCATCTATTGATAAAGAAATGTTTGATCAAAAAAAAAAAAATAAAGAAATGGTGTATGTATTGTATTGTATTGTATTGCAAAGCTTCGTATCATTTTATTTTTTCGAGATGACTTTGCTCCAAAAGGCTACATTTTACACCCAAATTCCCAAAAACATAACTTTGTAAATGGAATTTGCCAGAGCAAAAGTTAGCTGTTCAGCCCCACAAGGTCCCTTGTTCATCCTTTATTGGTTTAATAAAACTTAAATCTGATACTGCTTACTACATACGATCATCTTCTTCTCCATCTTCTGCTTTTCATTTTTGAATATGGCTTTCACGTATTTGAGGACTGAGTTTCTAAATAATATAATGGGCAAAACTACTCTTGGTACTCCTGTTATTTTTAGTTGTTCCTCTAAAGATTATTTTTGTCAACTGTACCCTCAAAGTATGAGATCAGTTTTAATTATACTCCAAAATTTTTTGAGAAAATTATACCTCTAATCTTTTATTTTTTTAATCAATTGTACCCTCAATTTTTTTTTTGTGTTAATTATATCCCCATATTGGGAGAGGTATTTGGGGTACAATTGATTCAAATATGAAACATTAAAGGTATAATTGACCAAAAAATTTTTTAGCGGGTTTAAATGAAACTAACTTCATATTTTAGAGGTATAATTGACCCAAAAAAACTTTAAGGGTACAATTAAAAAATGACCGCATACTTTGAGATATAATAATACTTTTGCCTAATATAATGTTTTCAGGATTAACACCATTTTTTTAGGTAATCGAAGCATATTCATCGTCAAGTACAGTGATAATTTTCTGTACAGTTGCAAGAGGTATGCTTACCCCTACTACATAAAACTTACTTTACTAATTTTTTAAATCCACCCAATGTAATTTGGACTTATAAAGTATTAGGAGTGGTATAGTCCTTTTAGCTGTGTCACATTAATAACTTTTTATTGATTTATTATGTTACTTTTTAGTGATTTAGTTACACAAGAAGAGACATTTTCCCATCATCCCATGTGTATTTAAAAGAAATATGCTCTCTTGAATCAAAAAAAAAAAAAAGAAGAAATATGCTCTCAAATAAAACAAAGGTTATATATTACTTTATTACAACTAATATTCTGACTCACAAATGGGTTTGAAATTTAAAATCAAATCTATATCTATCAATTATACAACCCTGAATACCCGGCCAGATAGAAAGTCATCACTCGCTTTTTTGATAATTTTTTTTTCCTAAAACAAATAGTTAAATACTTTAACATTGGTGTGGACTAAGGACTAAGCTGTGTAAAGGTAGATTTACAGAGACAGAAGCAAGCACTAACATTTCTTCATTTCTTCATCTCAGATTTGGTTTCAATCTTCACAGAAATTGCAACTTCCTTTTTTGTGTGTGTTTGGGAAGGAAGAAATGAGTGACCCAAAGTATGCCTATCCCTATTCTTACCCTCCACCTCCACAATACCCTCCTCCACCTCCACAAGGTTACCAAACCCCCTTTTCTTCCTCTTTTCAATCTTCATTTTTCTAATTCTTGGCCTCATTTTGCTTTCGGAAAATAGTAAAAAAGTTCAGTTTTTTTTTTGTTTTTTATTTTTTGTTAGGCTGATGAAGTGATTGTATTGTGATGTATAGGGTATTATCAAGGTCCTCCTGTGATGGCACCTCCACAATATGCTGCTCCACCACCACCCAGAAGAGAACCTGGTTTCCTTGAGGGGTGGTATGTTTTCAGCTTAATTTTCCTTTAATTAGTAGGTAAAAATACTATTGGTACCCTCAAATTATGCGTTCATTTTCAGTTGTACCTCTAAAGTTTTTTTTGTCAATTGTACCCCAAAGTACGAGATCAGTTTCAGTTATACTCCTAAAGTTTTTTTTAAGTAAATTATACCCCTAATGTTTCACATTTGAGTCAATTGTAAACCCCCTAATATCCCCAAATTGGGGGTACAAATGACACAAAAAAAAAAAAAAGATTAGAGGCATAATTGACTAAAAAAACTTTGGGGTATAATTGAAACTGACTCCATACTTTGAGGATACAATTGAACAAAAAGAAACTTTGGGAGTACAACTGAAAATGACTACATACTTTGGGGATATCAAGAGTACTTTTGCCTAATTAGTAAGCTAAATGCATTTTTATCAGTCTGGATCCTCTGTAATGGCCATTTTTGAAGTTCTCTTGAAATTACAGAAGCCAACAAAGTAGCCAGATTAAATGCACTGTTTCACTTATTTGAAGTGGTTTGTTTCATGCTCAAAAATTTAAAAAATGTGACCAATTTCAGAGAAATTCAGAGGCTTCAATCACAGGATTTGATTTGTATTTCTATTGTCTAATAGCATTTAACAGTATTTAATGTTGGTTTTGTTTTTGGGGTGTATCACAAAATATCTGTTTTTTTGTCTCAGTCTTGCAGCTTTGTGTTGCTGTTGCCTCATAGACGAGTGTTGCTGTGACCCTTCCATCCTCATTGTTGGTTGATATTATATTTATTTAATTTCAGGCTTGTGTAGTTGGACTATTACAGCTTCCATATAATCAGAGTTTCTTTATACTTGGTGATGTGGGTTAGCTTATGAATTCTGATACACTTCAGTAATTTGATTTGCAATTTGGAATGAGGAAGACAATCTTGTTAGTTAAGTGGATTCCTTTAATTTGTTCCCCAATCTTCTTTATCTCATGTTTTTTTTTTTCGATAAAAGTACTATTGGTACCCCAAAAGTATGCGGTCATTTTTAGTTATACTTTCAAAGTTTTTTTAGTCAATTATACCCCAATAATTCACATTTAAATCAATTGCACTCCCAAATCCCCTCCAATTTAGAGGTACAATTAACACAAAAAAGAAAATGATGGAAGTATAATTGATACAAAAAAGAAAAGATTGGGGGTATAATTGACTCAAAAAAACTTTGGGGGTACAATTGAAACTGATCCCATACTTTGGAGGTATTGGGGGTACAACTGAAAATGACTGCATATTTTGGGGGTACCAAGAGTATTTTTGCCTTTTTTTTTTTTTTTTTTTTTTTTTTTTTTTTCAGGATCTTATGCTTCCATTTTGAGTGAACTAAAATCATTGTCTAATGGAAACTATTTTGATTCTTGAATGCCAAAGGGTGCACAACATCAACTCTTTTCAATTTCTTCTTTTGTGAGGAAACGAACTATTGAATTTAAATGTAATGTTTTGCAAGCATTAGACACTAACGTAGTTTGGGTTAAAGAATATGGGTTCCAAGGTCAAGTTTTCTGATGCTGTTCCAAGTTGAAATCAAGGACCTGATTGATGTCTATTAGTTGAACTTGAACATTGAACAGGTTGAGAATTGAGAAGCTGATCATAAATAAGCAACTATGTTTATCTAAATCAATTTCTCTCGGTTCTAAAGTGATACTTAATATTAATAGACCTCTTTTAACGTGAAAAATAATTATAAATATAGACTTAAAAGGATCCATAAACTTAAACTATGTAAACAATATCATTTTTATATTCACCAATCACCATATTTCACATTACACCATAATGTCATTAATAATGACATCCCAATATTAATTAACGACCTCAGATTTTGACAAAGTACATCTTATTTATCACCCTTACATTACTTAATTACATTTTATTTTCAAGATTACACCCAGACACAAGAAATTGAGAACCTTATTGATATATATTTTGGTTCTTTCAGAGAAATACACAATCATCATACATATATATCAGGCAATTACTGCTTCATTCACCTGGTTTGGCATTATGTTCTGTTGTTCTTCAACACTGTATTTACTGTCCCCAAACCAAGAACCATAACCGCCACAACCGCCACATCCACTGCCGCACCCTCCTCCACAACCGCCACTCTTGTTCATGCTTACACTTCCACATCCTCCGCCACAACCGGCCCCACAACCGCCACATCCTCCGCTTTTCAGTATGCTTCCGCACCCTCCACCACAACCAGCCCCACAGCCACCACTCTTTGTTATACTTCCACATCCTCCACCGCAACCACCACAACCGCTACCACATCCACCACCACAGCCTGCACTGGACAATTTAGTTTTTTCTGGTATACCAGTTACATTACAACTTACCTCTACTTCATTTGTTATTGTTGAATTGGTCAAGTCTTCCTTTTGGCTTCCTTCATGTGGGACTGGGGCAGTAAATGATATGGCTACTCGCAACATGATTGGCTTTAAATTAAGGGAATCAGAACTGGGCACCAATGCCAACCATTTTTCAATGGAGAGTTTTGAAATTGGGTCAAGAAAGTCTTGAATAGAAAATGAAGCAGAACCCAGTGTCAATGATGACCCTTTAGGTAAGCAGGAAGAAGAACGTGAGATTAGTTCAAAATGCAGCTCTCCTGTAGGTTCGCATTGGAAAGACGCAACCTGTTTCTCTCGCGACTCTGACAAAATACTCAGTTTCCTTTTAGCATTAAAAAATGCATCAGGCTGTGATTTGGAAAATACAACGAAGAGACTTCCTTTGTGTCCCTCTGGTAAGTTCTTAACTCCAACAAACTCCAAGAGAACCTGGAAAAGGATTCAGGAGGAAAGTACAAATCCATAAAAATAATTCAGTTCAGACAGCATATGCCATTACAAATGGAGAAGATAGTGTAACGACAGTAGATGTTTCACAAGAGTGACACTTTTATTGTTCTTGAGATTCATGCTATTCTAGGAAATTATTATGGTTACATCCTTGTGGTAATGAAGGTTTTCCAAGTCACTAAACCATTGTAGAGTAACGCAAGTGTGGATCTAGTGAAACAGCTTAATAATACAATTTTTTCCTATGACGTGTTCTTGTTTATCAAATATGTAACACAAACTTTCTTTATAAGTATGAATCAAAAGCATAAAAAGCTTATAATAAGTAAGATATGGCATAGAAAAGGAGATTTAGGAGTACCTCTACAACTTTTCTTTCTTGAAGTTGAATTTGTTGCAGATTCTCATCGGAAGAAGGAACGTTCTCACAATTCATATAAGTTGACGAAGGGTTACTTGAGACAGGAGATGGGGCATTACCCCTATACATTGCTCCAGCCTTCCAATATCTAGTACCAAATGTCTCTTCCCACTGTTTGGTGGTTCCAGAAAAACCAACATCTAGCTTTTTTCCCTTTGTTCTGTCGGAGTCCATGTCATCATGTTCCAATACTTTTCCAAGAGCTTCATTGAGGTCTTTACAATAAGAAAATGGACACAACTGATGAGAGTGCCAAATTAGGTCAACGTCGTATGTAGGAACACAGAAGCGCTTTATGCCCTTCTCCTTGTTTGTCTTGATTAGATGCAGGAAGCCTTTATATCTGGCCACAGCTTCCTTGATAAAGACATCATTGTTCATGTGGGGTCTTGATACCTTTCACAAAGAAGAGGATGGAAATTCAAAGAAATATTTGGGGACACTGACATAAAATAGATGAAAATGGAGCTAACCCATCACACTCTACATAGAAAATTTCTGAAATTGATGATTCTTTTCAAACAAACGTTATTTTGAAAGCCACATAAATCTAATTGAAATCAGGCAAAACAAAGTTAATCATCAAATAGATGACAATGGAGCTAAGTCAGGGTGATATATAGAAGATTAGGGGCTTTGGCAAAAGGGAGGCTGAGGTTATAGACAATTTGACATAGCAATGATAGGTGGCCAGTTCACCATGATGACTCGATCTACTTTGATTATTTCAAGCATTGAGTACAGATAACACACTTTTATAGGCTGTCCTATGTGAAGTAGGAAAAAATGTAATTCTTCAGTACCTGGAAACAGAATGGACTCTGTCTCTTTGCAGCCGAAACCAGATCATATTTGGTGTATTTTGCAAGTCTCACAATCCTTTCAGAGATATCCTCTGTTGAAACATCCTTCAAATCAGCATTATAGGGTTCATCAGGATACATTTTATTCCAGATTTCTTCAGTTTGCATCCCACTAATTCCTTGAACAGTAGTTGAGACAACATCAAAGTTGTCAAGGATTCGTCCATAAAGTTCCTCACAGTCAGATTTGTACCTCACCTGTGTGATAGAAACATGCCTATGCTTAGCAACTCAACTCCATCAAACAAACACAAATTCAAAAAAAATCAGGGAATGAAAATGCTTTTTGGTGATGAAGTCTACCGGATTAAGCCTGTGACAGTGCCAAACCCATTCACAATCAAGGGGAACTACCAACGGCCCATCAAAGATCCGAGATTCTGAATGTTGCGCAAGCAAGGGAAGCCAACAAGCATTATACCTAAATGTTCATTTTTGTGAATGTAATTTTTTTTAAAAACAAAGATAGAACTTGTTATAACAAGATATAAGAAGTGAACATTGATGAAGCCTATCTTACAACAATCACAAGGCATAGCTCTCAAAAGATAAAGTGCACAATTTCTTGAAAAAATATGGTTCATTAATATTTACTAGGAGAAGCAAAACAAAATGCATTACAACTTAACAAGTCCAACCATTATGAAACTAAAAATGGCCACTAAAATGACGAGTTTAAGTTCCTGTTGGCACAATTTTTTTTCTCTATTTAAAAGTCTAGACACGACAATATCTCTTCATATTGGACTGAATCTGGCATTTATTTATGTAATTTAAACCAAATATCAGTCCTTGCTGTCATCCGCGAGAAAGGAATGTCAATGCTTTTCATTGTATTCTAGTCGTGAAATGTAATGATAGAAAACAACATAAAGTATTGTTTCATCACAAATTTTCAGTACAATTATCTATGCCATGGTTGAAACTTTTAAGTTTGAAATTGTGTAATGGGTTTTGATTGATAACGAGCAATATGTCCTGTGGATACAAACTGGATGAATAAGATTGAGCTCCCCGATAAAATAACTAGAGAAATTCTACTTTTTGGTCTCTGAATTGTTACTGAGTCAACGATTTAGTTCCTGAATTGTAGGAAAATACGAATCAGCCCGTGAATATTATACCACCGTCAACTTTTTGGTCCATGAGTTGTAGGAAAATACGAATTAGTCCCTGAATTTTACACCATCATCAACCTTTTGGTCCTTGACTCTGATGCAAAGATCCACAACGTTTGATAGCTCAGGGACCAAAAGGTTGACGATGGTGTAAAATTCAAGGACTAATTCATATTTTTCTACAATTCAGGGACCAATTCGTATTTTTTACAATTCAGGGACCAAAAGGTTGACGATGGTGTAAAATTCAGGGACTGATTCATATTTTTCTACAATTCAGGGACTAAATCGTTGACTCATTGACAATTCAACCTAAAAGCAAGGTTTCTCAAATAACTAACTAGAAATCATATGAAAAGAAAAATGCATAATTTAGAAATGGGTAACAGCATTCACCTTAACTTCCAGATTCTGAACTCTAAACACAAAATGTTTATTGTTTTTGTACCTATAGATAGCCCTTTCAAGAGCAGGACCGTCATATAAGTGATGATTTCTGTCAACAGCTACTAAAAATTGAAGCTGCTGTTTTGCCACAGCTTCAAGGTCCACGCTTATTGCAATCTTTTGAGCTGCAATCCACTCTAACTCTTGTTGAGGTTCCATCTCTCAATTCAACCTAAGAAACAGCTATATTTCATCAGCGAAATACGTAGATTTACAGAAAGGTATAAACGATCTCAGATTCAGGGGAGAAAATCGTCATCGACAGATTGGTCAACGATAACATTGAAAAAGTATATAAACAGAACGAATTCGAAGTACATTATATTAATAATTAATAGCAGAAGCTAAAAGAGGGTCTAGGGATTACCGAATAGCGGAAAGCTGTGGATGATTATCTGGAAACGCTGTTCAATCGATCAGATTATGTTCTCAGTAACATATAGAACTCGAACAATGCACGTCGAATTTATATATAATACAAAATTACAAACTATCGTGTCCCACACGCTGTACCAAAAGGTGAAACTCATTCTTTAAAGTTTTTTTTTTTTTTTTTTATTATTTTTACATTATAGAGAAAACCTACTTTTTGGTATCTGAAATGTTACTGAGTCATTGGTTTAGTCCTTGAATTGTAGGAAAATATGAATTAGTCACTGAATTTTATATCATCGTCAATCTTTTGATTTCTCAATTGTAAATGAATACGAATCAGCCTCTGAATTTTACATCATCGTCAACCTTTTGGTCTTTGAGCTGGCTGGTATTTTCCTACAATTCAAAGACAAAAGGTTAACAATTGTGTAAAATTCAGAGACTGGTTCGTATTTTCTTACAATTTAGGGATTAAATCGTTGACTTAATAACAATTTAGAGATAAGAAATAAGTTTTCTCTACATTATATATCACAGATCATATAAAATGTGTAGTTAATATTTACTTAAAATAAGAAAAAATTATTAAATCGACTAAAATGTAAAATATTAAAAATGAAATTAACCATTGATATAAAATTTAAAAAATAAAAGATATTTTTATCACATATTAATGACTACATATAAAATACTCTTCTTGTTCAAAATTGAGATTTTTTTATCAGCCAATATTCAAATCTTTTCCGGCCAAAAAAAAAAATTCAAATCTTTATTTTGATTAGAATTTCCCAACATGATAAATGTATTCATAAGTTCTCGTTTAATTTACTACTTTGGACTAACATTATTGGTAAAATTGAGATTCTAACAATTCACCAATACCAAAAATAAAGTGGAAAAAAATATCTAAGATGAGTGTAAGTGGATGTTGATGTGGCCAAATAAATATTATTGTGGGGGTATGAGTGACTTGTAAGTTATAACTACTTCCAAATAATGCAAAGAAGCTGACGCAGTGTGAGGCATTTTGTTGGATTTGTTTGTGGGCATAGAATATTGTACAACAAAGCTAGTGCTGATGACTTGATTCACGTCATAGAATGGATAACATAAAACATAAACAAATTTTAATTATCTTTCTTAATTCATTTTGGACAAAAGTAGTAATTTTGTGCCTAAATTTTATCTCAACGGTCAATTTCGTCTTTAATGTTTTATATTTTAGTCAATTTTATTATTTGACTAATATTTTTTAATCTGAGTTAGAATTTTAATTATTTTTTTAATCAATTTTACATTATATATCGTTAGTTACGTAGATTTTGTCGATAATATTTGGATAAAGTAACAGCAAAGGATAAAATTGACCAAAATGTTAAACATTGGGGATGAAATTAACAATAAAAAAAGATTGAAGATGAAATTGATAGTTAGTGTAAAGTTTGAGGACGAAATTAGTACTTTTTTATTTTTCTTAACTAATATAGATTTTAAAAATTTAAGAAAGACCTTATGAACTTTTAATTTTATACCAATAACTTCTTCTATTACGACTTTCATCAAAAAGTTAAAGAAATTTTGTTTTCTTTTTTAGCTACTGTCAACTACAAAAATAATTAATTCTAGACCAATATAAAACATAACAATAATCATAAAATTCTAAAAGAAAATTAATATTTTGAATAAAAATCTTAAGAAAAAAAATTTTTTGAACAAGATTAAAAAAATTGTACAATGACTAAAATTTAAGAATTTTATATATTTAAACATTTCTTTCTTTTTTTGTTTGAAAGAAAGTTCCCAAAACGTAACATAAAGGAAATATGTAAGCCATAAGGAAAGAAAAGTTTAACAAAAAATTCGACGGCTCCCACATTAGTGGGAAGCAGTGTTGTCAAAACTGAGGCTCCGTTTGGTATGCTTTTGGGTATGTAAAGGAAAGGGTTTTACAAGGGAAAAATTGTGAGGGAAAGGAAGGCTCCGTTTGGTACCCTTTTGGGTATGTAAAGGAAAAGGTTTTACAAGGGAAAAATTGTGAGGGAAAGGAAAAGTAGTTGAGGGAATGTAAAGTAGGTAAAGATTGAAAGTGTTTGGTATAAAAAGGTATGGGAAGGAAAGTAAAATAGATATAAAAAAAAATGACAAAAATGCCCTTCCCATAACTACCACCAGACTGCCGCCGCC
>QANZ01039169.1:34610-53118 GCA_003254925.1 Chamaecrista fasciculata
GGTGGCCGGCGCCGCCGTCCACGGTGGTCGGCGCCGCCGTCAACCGCCGCCGCTGTCGCCGGCCACCTTAGGGGGAGAAAATGGGATGAGAGTGAGAGGGGCAAATTAGGAATTCTACCATAATTCCCTAGGTAGACTTGGATTACATCAGAAATGTGGAGTAAAGAAAAATGGCCTATGTAATGTAAAACCCTTTACATTGTAATCCACTCTACATAGCTTAAATTACCATACCAAACACATGAAAATCTCGAAATTCGTGTAGTTTTACAATGTAAAACTCATTTCATGTGTAGCAAACGGAGCCTGAACCAGACAAAAACTCAGACTAGTGTAAAGTTAATATTTGGACGAAATTGACCAAAATGTTAAATATTGGGGATGAAATTAACAGTAAAAAAAGATTGAAGATGAAATTGATAGTTAGTGTAAAGTTTAAGGACGAAATTAGTATTCTTTTATATAGATTTTAAAAATTTAAGAAAGACCTTATGAACTTTTAATTTTATACCAATAACTTCTTCTATTATGACTTTCATCAAAAAGTTAAAGAAATTTTTAGTTTTCTTTTTTAGCTACTGTCAACTACAAAAATAATTAATTCTAGACCAATATAAAACATAACAATAATCATAAAATTCTAAAAGAAAATTAATATTTTGAATAAAAATCTTAAGAAAAAAAATTTTTTGAACAAGATTAAAAAAATTGTACAATGACTAAAATTTAAGAATTTTATATATTTAAACATTTCTTTCTTTTTTTGTTTGAAAGAAAGTTCCCAAAACGTAACATAAAGGAAATATGTAAGTCATAAGGAAAGAAAAGTTTAACAGAAAACTCGACGGCTCCCACATTAGTGGAAGCAGTGTTGTCAAAACCGAACTGGATAAAGACTCGGATTAGTGTTTGGTTCACGGTCTGATTGGTCGAATCGGTCGAACCATCGGTCGGATCGGATGATGCAATAAATAATTATTTTTAATATATTAAATATAAATCCTCTATAATGATACAAATAATTATTTTTAATATAATTAGTAATTTATTTTATTTTAAATATTAAAAGAACAAATGAAAAAAATGATAAAAGATGAATGAGAGTCTCCACATTGCCTTCTTATAATTTTTAATCAATTTTTTTTTTTAAAAAAAAAAAATTGGGTGAACCACTGGTTTTTTGGGCGGTTTGGCAGTTGGACCCGGTTCGCCGGTTTTCGGCCAGTTATTTCCGGTTCAATCCGGTCCAAATTCCAGTTTGGTTATTTTGGTTGAACCCACTCGCTCTTGTATTCGGTTGGCGGTTAAACCGGTCGGACCGTTCGGTCCGATTCGATTCTGACAACACTGGTGGGAAGTGAGTGTGTGTGAGTATTTAAGTAGGTTATATGAGAATAAGGACTAACACCCGCATTAGGTGTTTTGTCCATTACTGTCTCTGGCAAAAAAAAAAAAACTCGACGGCTCAGCCGTTTGATCAAATAGAAAAAAAAATTGTGATCTATAAATACAAATCTCGAGATTTCATAGTGTATTTTTTATTTTATAATTTTGCAATAAGTCTCAATTTATTCTCATAACTTTTTTGTTATATTTTTGGTCTCATATATTTTGTTCAGGTTGTAGATTTAGTCTCGTTTCACTTTTGGTTTTATATCTTTTGGTCAAGTTGCAGAATTAGTCACATATCTTGATCCAAAGATATAAGACCAATTTTGCAACATAACCAAAAGATATGAGACTAATTCTGCAACTTAATCCAAAGATATTGGACAAAAAATGTAAGACATAACCAAATTTGTAACCTGAACAAAATATATGGGACAAAAAGTGCAACAACAAAAAATTATGAGACCAAATTGAGACTTGAGCAAAAGTTATGGGACCAAAAGTGCACAACTCCAAAACTAAAGGGTGTAAAACTCAAATTAACCGCATGTAGAAAATTGTGGCTCATTTTATACATTTAGGTCATGTATTATTTTCTAATTGCATTTTGATCCCTATTACATAGGGATGGCAATTTATATCCTAAGTTAGGATATCCGTCCGTATCCATCGAAAAAATATCCGGTATCCGTCAGATACCGGATATCGGATACGGATACGGATAGTGAAAATTAAATTTTTTTCGGATATTGGACGGATACGGATATTGCCCTCGAATACCCTATATCCGTCCGAAATGAACGGATATTTAGGGTATCCGATATCCGATACCCTATTACTTATTTAATTTTTATATTTTACTTTTAATTTAACATTTTATATATAAATATTTAAATTTAATTAATTATATTCATATTGTTATAAATAATTATGTTTATGAATATCCACATTTGTCTTTTAGTATTCTCTATGCATAGAAGTTTGAGTTTTCCTTTACTTTCTCTATGTACATGAATATGACATTATCCCTTCATTATGTACATTAAGTTAGTACATCCCCCTTATAGATCCTTTAGCCTATAAATAGAGGCTTTAGGTGTTGATGTAAAGTTGATGAGATGAGTTGAATGATAAAAACCACTCTCCCCTCTTACATTTCTCTATTCTTTGAGTATTCATATTTCTTATATTTTATAACACGTTATCAGCACGAGCCTCTACCGGTTTGAGCTTTTGGCATATGTGCACGTGTCTACTCATTCAAGCTTTTGGCATCTGTTCATGGGTCTCTGTCCATTTGAGTTCTAGGTAATTGAACATGAGCCTTTACTGGTGAGTTTTTGGTAACTAAGTACAAATCTCTTCTGATTTCAATTTTGGATAATTAAAGAGGTAAGTTAATTATCTTTCAAGTTTTCTTGTTAACTTACTAAAGGTAAGAAACTTTTATGCTGGATTGTTTATCATTATCATAATATATTTTATAAGTTTATTATTATGGTTGTCTTCTTAAGATTTGAAAATGTTTCGTATAGCTTGAAACTTCATATGATTAAATAAAAGTGACCAAGTCACATGTAATTACAGTTTCATATGATTAAGTAAATGACTTGAAGTCATATTATGTTTTGATTCAACTTTATTGAATCAATTATTGTATTCTTGCCAAAGATTAGTGCAATGAAAGGTTATTGCACATGTTGATTATTTATCAAGGGCTATAGTTTGGTATTTTGGCTATTGAAGCTGTTTAATATCACCCTTGACGGCTAATAAACTTTGGCTATTGAAGCTGTATAATATCAGCCCCGAAGGCTTAGACTTTAGCTATTGAAGCTGTCTTATATCAGGCCTAAAAGCTAATAGTTTGACTATTGAAATGATCCTATAATGCCTTGAAGACAATAATTTGGCTATTGAAGCTGTGTTATATCAGCCATGAAGGCTAATAGTCAAATAGAAATTAATAACCTTGAAGGCGAACCTTGAAGGTGAATAGAATTATATTTTGACCAATTGCTGATAGCAATTACGGTGTTGTCAAAAATATATATATATATTTGTCAATAGTCTTGAAGACTAACATCAATCTAAATATTTGATAGACCTGAAGGTCTATATCAAAATAAATGTTTATTTTATGTGGATTGATTGATGTATTTTTAGATGTCATATGTGATCACAATTAATCTTGTGAGGTGTTTGATATGTCAAAAATTATTGATATTGAGTCTCCAGTAGAGACGGCAGTGACAATATTTCAATTATTAAATGAGATTATCATTGATTTATTTTGACAAGTGAACCTGAAGTTCACAGTACATTTATTCTGATAATGATTATTTTTCTCTGAAAGAAAGAGAATTGAAAAATCTCACAAAGATACTTTGGAAGAGTAATAATATATACTCTAGAAGAGTATGAATCTCATATTAACAAGATTATATTTCTTGACGTAACCCTGTAGTGGTTTGGAATTTGGATACTATTAAAGTATGACATCAATAAACTCAAGAAAAATTTGAGTATATGATATGAATGAGTTTACATCTTGGTATCTCAATGAATATGAGATAGTTCCTGAAGAACTAAATATGAGATAGTTCCCGAAGAACTAATCCATTTTATTTAATTTATTTATCTCATTTATTTCTTTGATTATATATTATTATTGTATTATCCAGTTTTCATTTGGTTAACAATTTATATGTTAATAATGTATTCTTTTATTTCTTTCATACTTTCATCTATCTTTATATGATTTCTTGTTTGATTATAAATCATGTATACATCATATTGTATATCATACGATCAAATATCTTGTTGAATTATATCAAGCTTTCCTGAAGGAAAGCAAAATATGATGGAGGAAAAAGTAAATATAATATCGGGCATGACGGCATGTGATCATATGCTCCAGAAGAGCCCTCCATCTTGTACTATATTTGTATTAGTATAATTAAAACATATGTTGTAATGGACCAGAAGTTCATTGACATATGTTGTAATGAAGCAGAGGTTCATTATTTTAAAGGAGAAATGAACCAGAAGTTCATTAATTTAAAGGATACGTTTATAATTTTGTATGACCGGTTAGACCATCCCGGTTCACGAATAATGCGAACTCAAATTAATGCCTATTAAAGAACTAAAGGTTTCTTGTATATAATGAGTTCTTGTGTTGCATGTTCTCAATGAAAATTGGTTTTAAGACCATTACCAGCAAAAGTTGGGATTGGATCCCTTGGAATTCTTGAACGCGTTCATAGAAAAATTGTGGACCTGAAGTGCCACCTTGTGGACATGTCGATCCACTTTGTTCCAAGAAAAAGATTGAGCTTAAGTTTTGGATTATTCCATCAAGAAAATTTTATAATGCTGGTGAATTTATATCCCAAGTTTTAAAGGGCTATTATATGCTAGTTGGGATAAATGTGGTACATCATGTTGTCTGTGTCCACACGGTAAATGGTCTTGTTGAATAATTAAATGCCTGATGAGAACATATCAATTTATATGATGCAGCACTTGTACGCATTAAATTAATAACGTATCGTAAATTCTCCCCTATGCTATTGGCTTTGGGTCAGGAGCCGAATATTTCTCATTTAAGAATTCTTTGGGTGCTGGATTTATATTGCTCCACCATGTGAATCAAAATGGGCTCCAACGAAAATTGAGAATATCAGTTGGGTATGGATCCCACTCACTTATTAAATGTCTTAAACTCCTGAAGGGAGATAGTTCATGACATGATTTGTTAATGAAATTAATTTTTCAGCATTAGGGGGAGAAAGAAAATAGCTGGAATGGAAAAATGAATTACAAGGAATGCATGATTATTATATTTATTTGATCCTCATGTGAACTTGAAGTTCAAAGTAATTTATTTGAAGAATATTGTAAATAAATTGCAAAATGCATTCACTGACCCATAGAAATGGTAAAGACAGATTTTCCAGCTGAAAATGCTTCAATATATATTGAAGTCCCTGAATGGACTAATCGGTTCCAGAGATAAGAATCCTCAAAAATAAAAGGAACATCTGAAAAAGATGGTTGAATCGAGGAAATATATAAAGGCATAATGAACGAAAAATCTCCGGAAGAGATTCAGGTACCTGAAAGTGAATAATGAGATCTCAATATGTTTATTATTGCCAAAGTATGGAACCGATAAGAAAATATTGTCGACAAAGTATTTAAATATAATGTAGCGCTACAAATTACAAATTATAAAAAATTGAGGATCATGAATATTGGCCAAATTGACAAGAAAGGATCCAAGATGAGTAAAACTCACTTGAGAAATGTGGAAATTTTTGGACTTCCACAGACATAATGGTGTACAACCAGCATGATGGTGTACAACCAGTTGAATATAAATAAGTCTTTGTGCGAAAAGAAACGAGCGAATTGCAATTTTGAGATACAAAGACTAGAAATTTATTTTAAGGAGTTTAATTCTCCCGTGGTGGATGCAATTATTTTGAATATATGATCTGACTGTTTATAAAAGGCTTTGATGTTCAAATATTTGAAGGTGTGAAGTTAGTAGGGTACAAATGAGTTTATGAGTAAAATCGTAATAAAATGAAAGGCTAAAGTCGTAGGATATAAACTCAAAGGTCTCACATTGAATATGTAAATACATATTCTCTAGAGATGGATGCAATCCAGAAGATGGATGCGACCCTCTTCAAATATTTTAGTAGTTTGACATTGTATGAAAAACTAGATATGCATCTAATGAGTTTGGTTATAGTCCATTCATATGACTTATTGAACAATGAAATTTATATGAAAATCCCTGAAGGATTATAGGAAGCATGCCAGATGTCTTGTACAATAAATATGAATAAAATCCTACATGAGTTTAAAAAAAAAACTGGACATATGTGGTACATTTATCTCAAGAAATATTATTTAAAAGATATCAAACTGTGTATATTTATTATTGTTGGAACTCCTGAAGAGTTCATAACATAGTAAAATATTGATAGTTTTGCAAGAAAAAATTTGCAAAGATAAAATTTTGTCTCATCTTACAGATTATGCATATTATAATAGTGAGGTTATCACTCATATTATATAGAAAGTGTATTGAGATTATTTCACATGGATAAGGTGCATGGAAATGGTGTAACCATGCCATATTAGATAAATCATTTGAAGTGATAAAGTATCCTATTAACCTCAAATGAAGATGCAATTCTTTGGTCCTGTAGTACCATATTTTCATATTATAAGTGGATTACTGTTTTCAGTACACTTGCTAGCGAGATATAGTTCTTCATTAAAAGGAATGAAAAAAATATTTTAAAAATAAAAGTTTATTTAAATAAATTTAGTTCACCATTCCTTGATGATGTAGATGCTAGCGTATTATCTGACCTTCAGAGACAATGCATAAGGCAAATAAAAATGTGTTTAGTTGAGACTACTAATTTAACACATCCAGAAGATGTGTAATTTGTTTTTGCAGGAAACTCTGTCAACCTTATTGTATGAAGATAATATGACATGTATAGTTCAGCTAAAAGAGAATTTAGCAGATTTACTTGTGATATCAAAAACAAGGCGACATAGAAGTTCAACAAGTTCGCTCAAGTGATAATTTAGCAAATTTATTTATGGAGGCATTGCCAATTGCAACATTTGAGAAATTGGTTCATCAGATTTAAATGCGGAAATTAAAAGATCCTTAGTGATGTTATGATGAGGGGGAGATACGCGCTGTACTCTTTTTCCCTTCGCCATGGTTTTGTCCCACTGGGTTTTCCTGGCAAGGTTTTTAATGAGGCAGCATGTAATGCATATCAATAAATTGTGGATATTCAAGGGGAGTGTTATAAATAATTATGTTTATGAATATCCACATTTGTCTTTTGGTATTCTCTATGCATAGAAGTTTGAGTTTTCCTTTACTTTCTCTATGTACATGAATATGACCTTATCTCTTCATTATGTACATTAAGTTGGTACACCTCCCTTATAGATCCTTTAGCCTATAAATAGAGACTTTAGGTGTTGATGTAAAGTTGATGATATAAGTTGAATGAAAGACCACTCTTCCCTCTTACTTTTCTCTATTCTTTCACTATTCATATTTGTTATATTTTATAACATATTCTCACTTTTTGTTCGTGTGATAAAATTTAATTCTTTTAGATTAATTTATTTTGTTTTGTCCGCTTGATTTTATTATTTTATATTACTGCATTTGCACGCTCAAGCAATTTATATTAGTGAGAGCCCTTTCACTTTGTGCATGTTTGTGTATTCAGTATTGTATGCACTGCGTTGAAATCGTGAGAGTGAGTGTGAATCTATGGTAATGGAGGCACTGGTATCGCAAATTCTACAGCTATCAGGCACCGATATCGCTCGTCTTCACGCCATCTTGAAGTCATCAGATGATTTGCTACGCGTTGAATCCACTCGATTATCTTCTGTTCTAACCCAGCTTGATCCCTCCAAGCACTCTCTAGGTTTTCTTTATTTTCTGTAAGCCTAAATTCGTTTAACGAGCTCTCTTTTCCATTTTTAATTTCTCTTTTTTCTTTTAGAAATGCCTTCCATGATGCATTGTTTTGACTATTTGTTTCTTCCATTAGACCTGGGAAGTTGAAACTTAAACTTAGAATAGGAAGACAATAAGCAAGGGACTGTCTTACTTGTATGTGTGTGTGTATTAGAATATGGTATTCAGAAACAGAAAAGATAATGTTAGGGGCCAAAACAGAGTCTGGGTTGAATCAGGTTCCAGCTGTTTGTGTTTCTTACTGATGTCTTTTTTTTTCTTCTTTTCTGTAACTGGGTATACATTTATGTTGACAGAGAGGCATCCACAGCTAGTTCAATTTCAAAAGAGCAAGTTGAGACAGTATTTCCAATTATTACCAACTTTATCCATGCTTGCACCATGGAGCAAATTCAGTTGGCACCTGATAAATGTATGCATATCCATGTTCTGAAATGTCTTCATCAAACAATATTGTGTCATTCTCCTTCCTAAGTCCTAACTTCCTAGCACAATTGTTTAATTTTTACAGTCATATGTCTTTGCAAGAGGTTGAAAGACCAAGTGATGTTGCTTCAAGCTCCCATTCGAGGAGTGGGTCCTTTGCTGACTGCCCTTCGGAAACTTCAGACCTCTACTGAACACTTGAGTCCCCTGCATCCTGAATTTCTTATGCTTTGCTTGTTGGCAAAGTGTTACAAAACTGGTCTATCCATACTGGAGGATGACATTTTCGAAGTAGATCAACCAAAAGACCTTTTTCTCTACTGTTATTACGGGTGTGTTTCTCTCTTTTTCCTTTTCTATTCTTCCACAGTAATCTTTATTAGGGGGTTGAATTTTGTGTATTTTAGTATTGCACATTACTTTATGGCATATACTTTAGTTTCTTTATCGTTAATGAAGTTTTTGCTGCACTTGTTTTTATTTTAGAGAATCACATACTTGAAATACTTATCAATTTTTTCTAGGTTTTAATTTGTGTGTATATTTTTATATATATATATATAATTTTTTTCCCTCTATGATTTTGCTAGTGAAATTGAAATGTTTGATTTAGTAACATTATTAAACAGAATTTGTCAAATGGCCAAGTTTACATATGGTTAATTGCCTTGAGTCTTAGGCTAAAAGAAAAAGCACCTCTTGTTATTTGTGATTTATTATTTGTGGCACTCTCCATATCACATGATTAAGTAATTCATGTCTCTCTCAAACATGCATATTAAAAACAAAGAAAACGCTAGCTAGCAAGTTCTGAACTGTAAGCTGTTTATTAAAGTAATCAGAAAACAAGCATACTGTGGATTGTGTTGGCTCCCCTGTTGTAAGATAAAAAATTTTAACACCTTGGTTAGCATTTAGCAATGACTTGAGTAGCAGATATTCTCTTTTACAACATTTAATTCTATTTTATTTATTTTTTGAATTTTCATACTGTATTTTGTCTTTGAACCGTTTTTTATTTGCTTAGGAGTTAGGACCACTTTAAGCAAATTGTGTTGACAAATTTTTGGCTTTTCTTGCTTAAATACTGATGTAATCATACTTTTTAAAACACAACCTGACATGTGTTTATAAATTTCTTCATTGGTCCCACAGTTGATTTGGTAGGGTTGTATAGTGAAAATTACTAGTGGTCTCTTGGCAAGGAAATAAAGAGGAAGGAGACAAAGAAAATAAATTGGTCTCCATTTCCATAATAATACTTCATGTCAAATATGTTATGATAATAAGGTGAACATTGGCTAAAAATACTGTCAAGAGTCAAAAGTCAAAACCAAAGATTTTGATTTTGCTACTTTACCCTTATACAGTTATACTTTGTCTATAGATGTTCTGAATTAGCTTTATATAAGCTTAACCATGAGTTTAGCATACTTTCCTTACAGATATAAACTCCCAAAATGCACAAGGAATGAAAAACCTACATTGTCAAAATATTTCTTTTCTTCTCTATTTCCTCTCTTTTCTTCACTTTCCAGTCTCCTATTATTTACCTTTCTGACCAAGCAATGTGAGAAGCAGAAAAGATAGTTAAGTCTGTGCTGGCCAACCTTTGACCTGTGTCTACAAAACACTATAACTCCCTGCAACTCCATGGCCTTTTAAATCTGCATAATATTCTCTTTAATTAACATAGTTTAAATTATAATCACTGTTTAGGCTGACCAGTTTCGAGTTTAGTAATGACATCTTCATTTAGTTGTTTGGGCTTTATGCTTCAGTCAGTGTTGTCTGACTTTTTGACTATGGGACAGAGGTATGATATGCATTGGACTGAAGAACTTTCAAAAGGCAATGGAGCTTCTGCATAATGTATGTCATGTATGCTTAACCAGCTTATATTGGTCATGGTTCTTTATAATAGTACCCTCTTAGTTTGTAGCTCACAAATTATTTTCTAGGTTGTAACTGCTCCAATGTCTACCATAAGTGCTATAGCTGTTGAAGCTTACAAAAAGTATATATTGGTTTCTCTCATTCAGCATGGACAGGTAAGCATTTCTTTCCTTCTAGTCTTTTATGTCGGAAGAAAATAAACACTTGTATCTTGGCCAATTGTGCCTTTCTTTTTCTGTTGAATCAGTTGACCATTTTATTTCTGGTGGCAGTTCTCCTCCTCTCTTCTTAAGTATGCCTCCTCTGTAGCTCAGAGGAACCTAAAGACCTTCTCTCAGGTGTGTGTATCAAAGCCTTTATTTTTGAACTATTTCTAGAGCATGCTGTTAAATTTTGCATTGAAGGATCAATGCTGTTGCTTTATTAAAAAGTAATGCAATATTTTAAAAATTTTTGAGTCTAATGTGTGTACATTGTTGCTATCAGTGATTTTACTTGCTTGCTTGGCTTCTCTGACTATTATTAGGTAGGCAATGACAGCAAACTTTGTTCAGAGTTTTCAGTGGACAAGAGAGCTACATTTGTTTTAAATTGATTCTTTGTTTGTGATTCAGCCTTCTCTTGTTAGCAACGTACATATAATTCTCTGGTTTGGCAGATTCTTAATGTATTTATCCTCTTACAATCTGGAGAGTGACTGAATCTGACTTAGACTTGCTATAAATTGACTGATTTGGCAGGTTCTCAATGTATTCATTCTTGATTTGTGCTATCAACTTGAACAAAAACATGTCCGACTAGTTTTGTTTGTTTTGTTATACTTGTATTTTTCATCCTTTTGGTTCATTAATTTTGTTTAGCTCTGCTGGATACAATTGACTTGTTCCTTATGTACATGTTTTGATAACTGGAGGCTGGTTAACCTTTATATGATTGTTTTTCATTTGAGCAGCCTTACATTGAACTAGCAAATACTTATGGCAGAGGGAAAATCTCTGAGTTAGAGGCCTTTGTGCAGACTAATACGGAGATGTTTCAAAATGTGGGTTCTTCCATATTCTTGTTTATAAGAAGCATTAGGGATTATGATTAGAAGCCTTATATTTAATATATATATATATATATTTCTATTCCAGATGATTGTTTCTCTAAAAATATTTCTGGTTTCAGGATAACAACATCGGACTAGTTAAGCAGGTTGTATCATCTATGCATAAGCGTAATATTCAGAGACTGACTCAGACGTATTTGACTCTTTCTCTCCAAGATATAGCCAACATGGTGCATTTGAAGAGTCCAAAGGAGGCGGAGATGCGCGTGCTTCAAATGGTACTCCTCAAAGCAAAGCACCAAGTTTGTTAATCACTTTTATGTGGCATTGACATTGTAACACTAGAGGTAGGAGAATGAGTGGGCATTAGATAGAAAGTTGGCGTAGCACTTATCCTAGAAAAGTTAGTTGAAACACACCTTAGGTGGTTTGATCATATACAAAGAAGGCCGTTAGAGGCTCTATGGAAGATAGCCCAATAACTGGATGTAGGTGATACAACTAAGCCAAGAACAACAGAAAAATAAACCACAAGTGAAAGGATCTCACACTTGGAAATAACTGAAATCTGATATATTCATTCCATGACATTACAATAATGATTAGGAGTATATATAACAGTACTCCTACACCAGTTTACACTGCTTAGTCACCATAACACGTGGCAACAGTAGGAACATAGGAAACATGCAAACTTATCCTAATTACCTATAATGCATAACTGTCTTACATATAACTGTATCCTAAACTGAAATGAAACATATCTGTCCTACTTTCTATATAGAGAATACACGTGGATCATAATATGTAGTCTTTAGACAACAATAACTGTAAAAGATGAGAAGAAACTGATTGATCTTCTTTTGGGCCTTCTGCTGTACCATGTTTGGGCTTCTTCCTCCTAGAATATGTCAGCCAAGGCCTTGCATCTCTCTTGGCAGTGGCTGGTATCGTATCAGTAGGGGAAAACAAAAGAAAAAGATAGGAGAAGCTATTAGGATTGATTTAATTATTAATAATCTAACCATTGGAATGAGTAAGGATAGAACACATTGGCAGTGATTGATCTATATATCTGACCCCACCTAGTGGGAAAAGGCTTTTTATTGTTGTTGTTGTATTGACATTGTTACACTAATAACATATTTTTAAAATTACAGATTCAGGATGGTGAAATTCATGCAACAATCAACCAAAAGGATGGGATGGTTAGATTCTTAGAGGATCCTGAGCAATATAAAACCTGCCAGATGATTGAGCGTTTTGATTCATCGATCCGTAGGTATGCTCTTGTATATTTATACTGAGTATCGACCCTCTTGAGGACATTATCCTTCTTGACTGTACTTGGTAATAAGACAATTAGTAAATTTGTAAGTGTATGCTTCAATTGGAAAGGATAGAGAAGGTAAAAGGAAAGTGAATGGGAGGGAATTTTTTATTTAGACATTTTCTTTTATTTAGATTGAAAAAATTATTTTATTTCCTTTCGTTCCCATCTCATTTTACTCAATTTAAATATACTCTAAAGGAAAATTGTTCTAAACCCAAATTAGGAAAAATGTGTAGATGATGCATTCTCTTTCTTTACCCTAAACATAAGTATTCTGCTAGAGCTTTTTTTTTCCCCCTCTATTTTGTGTATTAGGTAATCTTCTTTCTAGATTATTCTTCCTTCCAGTTATATAAATTTTCAATGTCCCATGCAGGATGATGGGACTCTCAAGGAAGTTAAATGTGATGGAAGAAAGACTTTTATGCGATCAGGCGTACTTGTCAAAGGTGAGCAATATGTTCTGTTTGTATCTTGCATCTGATCCTACATGCATGTCTCTAGCATTGATCACTAATAAGAGTTATTATGGTCTATGTTCTCAGACAAGGAAAGAGCCACAGAGATATGACTTCGATGACTTTGATAATATTTCCCAGAAATTCTACATTTAATTCAAGGCAAGCTGTTCATTCAAGATTTAAGGTGATGAGGATGATACAAGCACTGGATTTGGTCCATTGGCTCTTTTCTTTTCTTTTTTTGTCATTTGTTTTCCTAATCCAAGTTGAGTAGTGGAGTTTCTTTCTTCTTATTTTTGATACTTTTGAATTTAATTAATTTTTTTTTTAAAAAAAGAAATTGCTTGGAACAGAAGAGTTCATCCGTGAATATAGAAACCTTAACCTGTTGCGAATTTGATTCTTGACATGGGATGCAATGGGTCATAAGCCAATAAAATAATGACACATGAAAAAGTTAGTTGTATGTAAGTAGTGGTGTGACTCCATACACAGTTGTAATTAGTTAAAAAATTTATTATTTTTTTTTATTTTTCAGCATTAAATTGTATCAATGGCTATAATTATACCACATTAGCATTTGCATCCCATGTCAAGAATTAAACTTTACATCTTAAACTGACCCATTCTATACAGATCTCTTTAGGATTAGATTTAGGTGTTTTTTTTTTGTATATTGTAAAGTTTTCTTTTTTTTTTTAATAAAAACATAACAAGAAAGAAATATTTTGAAAAACTTCGCAATCTTATGCTGAATTATATAAAGGACATAAATTTGAGAGGAAAAAGAAAAAAAAAATTGCAACGCATGATACAATTATGTGGCCAGAGAGGATTAAATGCTTTTTTCTTAGGTTATGTACCCCTTATCTTCACTCTTCACTGCAATTATTGTTTGTGAATTGTGATGAAAGTGAGAGGTGGCTAGACATTAGGGTGTGAGAGATTGTTTTTTGGTAGAAGTGAGAGATTGATTTTGTTTTTGCTTGCTTAGGAAGTGAAATGTGATTGTGACTTATGAGAGATTCATTTTGTTTCTTGTTTAGCTATGATATGTACTCTTCAAAACCTTATTAATTTGACTATCAAATGAGCTTTATGGGAATCCGTTTTGATTTTGTACATGTTATCTCAAGTCATTATCGATATTGATGAGAAAGAAAGAAATAATTTAAAAAAAAAAAGTATTCGTAGAATTTACACTTTTAACATTTTCTTTCTCTGACTATTATTTCTTCTTCTTTCAACACTATAGCACTATAAAAGATTCATGTCCTATTTATGTGTCTAAATATCCTTAGAATTTATTAGATATTAAATAAGTTTAATCATTATTTTATTTATTATGTTAATTGTTATGAGATAAGATTTTAATAAGACAATACTGTTTTAACTATAAATTAAATGAAAGTATAAAGACCTAATTATAAAAATTAAAACTTCAAAGAGCTCAGTTGAAAATTAATGCAAACACTAGTTGCCTGTCATTTTATTGAAAAAAAAAATAGTAAATAAAACTTACAACAAAAAAATTTTAGCAGCGGAGGTGATACGAAAATTTGCATGAAATGAAGTTATTGAAGTATCACAAATTCACAATTTAGATATAGATTGTTGGAGGACAAGTTTAGTTAAGTCCTTCCTCAAGATTTTTCCCGCTGCATTCTTTGGTATGGAATCCACAAATATGATACGCCTGATTTTCTTGTATGGTGCCACCTGTAAATCAGAGGAATAATTACACTATATAAGAAACTTACATTACCAAAATAACACTACTATTGCATGTTAATATACTAATACCATTCACTCAGACAAAACAATATATCAATCAATTTTATATTAAAATGTTAAATTCTTTTCTTAAAGTCCTATATCCAATTACACACCCTAAATTCGTTTAGTTTCGATATTTGTTATTAACTACAATTACTAGTATGGATAATTTGCCCCCAGCAATCCATATGAAGAAAAAGCATAACTATGGACCCAAACTGAAACTAAGTTACTAAGGTATTCAATGATTGGGTTGGATTGAATTTATGGGAATTGATTCAAACTCATTATTTTATTCAAAGTTAATTTGAAGAAAATAATTGAATTGATCTAAACTAAACATTGGTGAAATTAAAAACTAAGTCAGCCCATGTTTTTTATTTTATCCCTCATATTTTTTTTTAATTTGGTCCTCTTTATATTTTTTTTCTCAATTTGGATCCTCATAGTTTGTTTGAGAGACTAAATTGAATATAAAAATAAATGAGGGAACGTAAATGAGAAAATAATATTATTTGAGAGACTAAGATATAACTTTAACTAAATAATTTTTTTTTAATTTTTACAAGTTAACGAGTTGGGTTGAGTTAAAGAAATTCAAAATCTTGAAATTTACAATCCAACCCAAATTATAGTAGAGTCAAATTTTTTAATGTAAATCAACTCATTATCTCACTCTCCAATAAATAATAGATGAATAGGAATGTTAAGGCAGTAAAAAAAAAAGTTTAGCCCAAAAAAAAGCAGTAAAAAACAGGACCTGTTTGGCAACAAAATCGAGAATTTCTGCTTCGGCAAGAGAACAATGACGTTGTCTTACCACACAAGCCATAGGCACCTGACCAGCTTCTTCATCAGGGTAACTGCTAAAATATGCACAAATGTTATGGTATGTAATTATGAATGTAGGGACTGCTATTCTATTCACATGAGTATACTACATTAAGAACTTAAAATGAACTATTATAAACTTACCCAATATAAAAATATACATTATAGATGAAAAAACAAGGTTAGGAGAACATTACGGAATAACTGCAGCGTCGTTTATCTTTGGGTGGGACTGTAGCAAGTCTTCTAGCTCCGCAGGGGCCACCTATTGTGTTCAATATTATTAGCTAATTAGCTAATTACATCGATGGTCACTATTATTTTGGTTAATTTTGTTTCTAATATTTTATATTTTAGTTAATTTTATCTTTTTACTAATTTCTTTCAATAAATTAATGACAGACTGCATCATGTTCTTCATTCAATCTGAGTTGCGATTTAATTTTTTTTATCAATTTTATAACACATATCATTATTCATTAGCTACATAAATTCTATCGTTAATATTTGGTTAAAATAAAAACAAATAATAAAATTGACCAAAATATAAAACATTAAGGATAAAATTGACAGTAAAAAAAGATTAAAGACAAAATTGACAGTTGATATAAAGTTTTGAGATAAAATTAATACTTTTGGCAAAGATATATATATATACATATGTTTAGTTATTGTGAGATTTTACTTACCAAAATTGAATAAGACAGGACATTGAGAATTTATTTATTTAATATCTGTGTTAAATTAATAATTACCTGGTATCCTTTGTATTTGATAAGTTCTTTGATTCTATCAACAACATAAAGAAAACCTTCATGGTCAAAATAGCAAATGTCTCCACTCCTCAACCATCCATCTACCAAAGTCGCCGAAGTTGCTTCTGAGTCACCAACATAACCTGTCATAACACACTGCTTTTATTTTCAATACACTAAACACACTGCTTTCCCAACAATTTTTTCGAGTTTTGTCGCGCAACAGTTTATGTGACGGTAGAAAATCGTCGCTAAAGAGTTTTGATAACAGTGAGAACATCGTCACAAATCTAATCCCATGTAATGAACATTTTCGTTTTTATACCTTTCATTATGGAAGGGCCTCTAAGCCAGAGCTCTCCTTGCTGACCTGGAGACAATGGTAGCCACGTGTCAGGCTCTACAATTTTTGCTTCAACCTCTCCAATTAGCTTCCCTGTTGTTCCTTCTTTCTTTGCCTCTGCTTCTTCACCTCCGGTTCGGCAAATTGATCCTGTTGTTTCCGTTAACCCGTAACCCTACATTTACATTTTGACTCAACTATAATTACACATTAACATTCAATATTACTTGTTATTAAATTATTACGTTGGTTTCTAGAATTCTATCTACTTTTAAATCCATCTACAATTCAAAACAGTATGATTTAATATTGAACAATGAGATTTTTGTCCGTGTGTTACTAAAATAAGCTAATACGGACATGGTTATCAATTTTATCACTTGCTATTTCTATGTTTTTTTTAAGTTTCATGCTATCGAAAAGGTACAAGTTGTGACTTTAGTGAATCTCTGCATTTAAAAAGAATAGTGTAGTCGTTGGAATTAGGGACATATAAAAAGAAAAGAAAAAAGAATAAATTAATTATTTAATGAGATGATAATTTTTTAATTTAACTTAAGAAATATTACATTATAAGATTTAATTGAAATATATAATTATAATTAATTTAATTATTTTACTAAAAATACAAGTTAAAATTAAATGATAAATTTGATAATGATTAAAAATTTCATTAATATTATACTTAATTCCAATCATATTTATCAAATTAATATTCTAACAACTAACTAAAACTCACTAATTTCATTGAATATATTTAAAGATTTAGAAAAGAATACTTTAAAATCTCATTTTGGCCCTCAAATTATAGGATAAGTTTTCTTTTAATCTTAAAACATTTTTTATAAATTTTTTTTGTCCTTAAATTTTCACATTTGTTTTGTATTGATCTCAAAATTAATTTCCTCATGTTCTCGAAGTTATTTATACTTCGAATAATTGAAATGAACAATTTTTTCTTTCGTATATGTTTTTATAAGTGAGTTAAGAAAGAAACAAAAAAAAAATCATTCTTAGTCATAAATTAACCACAAATTTATTTTCAATTTGTGACTAATAATGAAAATTGTTCTTTCTTTTTTGGCTAAAGTGCACTTTTGATCCCATAACTTTGGCAAAGGTTTCAATCTTGTCCCATAACTTTTTTTGTTGCAATTTTGATCCCATAACTTTGGCACATGTCTCAATTTGGTCCCATAACTTCTAAAAACGTCTCACCGTCAAGTTGATTTTCATCTGTCCTATAACTTCACCTATATTTGTCACGTCATCATCCAACTCAGTATGTCAGATCATCTTTAGCGATAGATAATGGATGGAAATAAGTATTGGGACCAATGGTGAGACGTTTTCGAAAGTTATGAGACCAAAATTGCAACAAAAAAAGTTATGAGACCAAATTGAAACCTTTGCCAACGTTATAGGACCAAAAATGCACTTTAACCTTATTTTTTTATCAACTCACAAAACAATGATATGATCCATCTCAACTAGGGGTGTTCAAAACTGAACCAAACCGATCGATCGAACCAAACCAAACCGAACCGAAGGTCAAACCGAACCAAACCGATAGATGAGCGGTTTGGTTTAGTTTGAACGTCGCACAAACCGAACCTAACCGCCAAACCGCTAAAACTCTTATTTACTTATATATATACACATACCTCATATTCTCATTAGGTAACTCATACTTTTTTTTTTTT
>QANZ01039169.1:53247-100191 GCA_003254925.1 Chamaecrista fasciculata
TTAGAGGAAGAAATATATATTAGTAAACTACAATTTTAATTTCAATTAATTATTTATAAAAAATCTTCTATACTATATATAGGGATAATATTTATTTTCTTATTAGTGTTTTAGTAAGTTATAAGAATAACTGTATATTTTTTTTATTAGTATATTAGTGACAAAATTAACAATAAATTACCTTCAAACCGCTCAAACCGAACCGCCCAAACCGCTTTTTATTGGTTTAGTTTGGTTTGGTTTGATGAATGAAATTGAATCATTGGTTTGGTTTGAAAAATCTTTTCAAACCGCCCGACGAACACCCGTAATCTCAACCGTTGAAACTTCAAACAATATGAAGTCACATTCTAGAGAAAAAAATAAAACAAATATGAAAGTTTAAGAATCAAAATGAAACAAAAATTAATTTAAACACCAAAATTAAATTTTACCCCATAATTTTAGGACAAAAATGAGTATTTGTCCAAAAAGAATGTATACTACAAAATTGCCGTTTAGTTAGATGGATAGACGACGTCCTAAATTGCCGTTTTACTTCCGTATAGACAAAACGCGCTCAAAATTCACAAATCACAATTCACAAGGAAATCACAAACCTGGACGAAAACTACTTTGGGGAATTTGGATTTGATAGCCGCGACGGCGTCTTTTCCTAACGGAGCTCCTCCGAAAACCACGCCATCAAGCGACCTCAAATCATAGCCGTCCGTCACATCTTCTTTCATCATCGCCACCATCACCGGCGGAACCACCGCCATATGCGTCACTCCGAACTCCTCCACCGCCCTAAGCATCTTCCCCACGGCAAACTTCTCCATCACCACCACCGTCTCCGACAACGCCACCGCCCTCAGGATGTACGTGAATCCGAACACGTGAAAATGCGGCACCGTGTGAAGATTCACCGCCGGCCTCTCTCTCCGACACCTACTCGCATAGTAACTCGCCGCCGACGAAGTCAGATTCCGGTGCGTCAGTATCACGCCCTTCATCTTCCCCGTGGTCCCAGACGAGTACAAAATCGCCGCCGCATCCGACTGATTCACCTCGGCGGCGCGTGGATCCACGCGCTCATCGACGATTCTCTCCGTCGTCCGCATCAGATCATCGAACTCCGGCGAGTCGAGGAGGATGACTCCGAGACGCGGCGGTCGGAGGATTTTGTGCGCCGTGGATGACGTGGCGAAGGCAATGGCCGGCGTGGATAGATCGAAGAGGTGTGAAATCTCGGCGCGTGTGTTGATAGGATTCGCCGGAGAGACGACGGCGCCGAGGGAGAGTAGGGCGAAGTAGAGGATTGGGATTTTGATGAGGTTAGGGGATAATACGAAGGCTGTATCGCCTTTAGAGAGGCCTATAAGTGAGTGGAGATTAGAAGCTAGGGTTTGGGAGGCGTGAATGAAGTCAGAGTAGGAAACTCGGTGGCCGGAGACTGAGTCGATGAGGGCGGTGACTGAGTCAGACCACGGCGAGTTACGGCGGAGAGAGAGAGTGTAGTGTGCGACTGAGAGAGGCGCGTGAGGAGGAGGAAGGTGAAGGGAGGGTTTGAGACTGTGGAAAGTTCTGGAGGCGGAATTGAAACCGCTCTTTGAATCGAAGAACTCCATGGGAGGCTGCGTTTGGAGATTACACCAGTGAGGATTCAGATTGAGGATTGATATATATATACATTTCACTATCTCAATAGGAAGCTTTTTTGGTTTCGGATAAAGACGAAAATGTGGTCGCTAATAAATGCATGAGCCCAAATGTTTCTGTTGATGAAGTATTAATACGCATGAGATAATTGTAGTACGAAACTATTAGGCATCAATTGCAATGAGTTTGAAAGTGATTTTAGAATAAAAAAAAAAAAAAAGAAACAACTTATATGGAGTTGTTTATATATTTGTTACGAGGTTCTCCAATCACAATCTTCAATTACATTCCCTCTTTTTAATGATTGGATGTGCAAAAAGTTGTATTTAATACTCTCTTTCTACCATGATTGGTCATGCAAAACAAATTTGCTATGTGTCGTATTTTTATTGGCGAACCTTATAGCAAGCATATAAGGAACTGCATATAAGTCTTGTCCTAAAAGAAATTATAAAAATAATTTTTTAAACCTAATTTGACATCATTTAGTAATTATTTCAATAGAGTAGAAAAAAGACTTATCAAAAGTAAAGTAATATATAATTCCGAACTCATCACGATTGAATTTGAAATGAGAGATATGTGATCAAATTTATTTGCTTAACTATGAAATGAGCGACCCAAATAGACAAAGAAAGGATTTGTTGAACGTGGACAGAGATGAACGAAATTAATGGTGAGACTAATAATGAAACATTTTGCAAAGATGTGAAACTATAACTAAAAAAAAATAATGGTCTAATTTGCAACATAACTAAAAGATAAATGACCAAAATTACACTTTGGCCATTTTATTTTCATACTAATAAACCAAAGACAAAAGTATCTCTGGCACCCCGAAATTATATAGTAAGTTCCAGTTGTACCCCTAAACTATTTTGTGGTCAATTATGCCCTTTAATTTTCACATTTAACTCAATTATACTCCAAAGTTTAACACCGTCTAAATCATTAACGAAAAATACTGACATCGTAATGACGTGGCGAGTGACTTCTTTAAGTCTTTATTTTGCTGTTAATAGTTAGTACCATGAAACTTTCACATTCATGACAATTGTACCAAAAGATTTTCACGGTAGTTGTCAATTGGACTTCCAAAAATGTTGGCATCAGCATAATGTCAATATTTTTCGTTAACGATTTAGACAATGTTAGGTCCTGAGGTACAATTAAATCAAATATAAAATTTTTGAGGTATATTTGACCACAAAAAAGTTTAGGAATATAACTTAAACTTACTTCAAAGTTTGGGGACGTTGGAAGTATTTTTACTCAAAACAAATTTGTAAAATTAAAGGTCTAGAAAATTTATATAAAATCTAAAAAACTATATAGCATTTTTTTTGACAAGTAACTATATAGCATTTTACTTATAATGACTATTTTTGTAATAATAATAATGTTTATGAAATAATTAATGTATTATATATTAATTAATAATATTACATCTTCAATTACATATCATCAATTTAATTAAAACATAGTAGAAGGACTAATATTGAGAATAAAAAAATTATGATGGGCTAAATTGATAAAAGAAATTTAAGAAGAACTAAATTTTAAAAAAGAAGAAACTATTTGAGGAACCAAAACTGAGTTTTAGTCAAAAATCGATATTAAACCAAGATATATATCAAGTTAAAATCGGATCGGACTTGATGATCCAACTATTAGCTGACTGAAGAACGAGTTTGTTTAATCCTAAAAATCATTTTGACAGTTGATCATATTATAGGACCACCCAACTGCTGAACTGCACATGAAAAGTCCATCCAACAAATATATGTGGTTGCTTTAATTTTTTTCGTAGGTGTGCTTGCTTTAATTTGGAAACTAATTACATGTTTCACGTTATACACACTTCCTGGAAAACTTGAAAGCAACTAATGGGACGACCATTAATGTGGCAGGGTCATATGACAAATATCTCAATTTCAATTTTAAATAAGAATAAATCAAGCTCCCAAAATGAATTGTTTATTCTGCAATCTAATATGTAAAATTGATTATTTCCCACTTATTTCAAATCTACATATGATAAATTTGAGGCCAAAGTTCCATTTTGATCTCTCAGTTATTTTTCGTTCCATATTAGTCCCTCAGTTTTCCAACACTTGGCACAGTTGGTCCCTCAAACGTTTTCCATCCATCTTTCCGTTAAAAAAAGGGAAAAATAAACTTTCATCCCCCAGAAATTTTATTTTCTTATATTAGGGTCCTTTTCTTTTAATAATAGGATCAAAACGTAAGAAAAAGAAATAAATTAAGATTTTAACTTAATTTTCCCCAAAACATAAGCTCTTTCTCTCTTTCTAGTTTCTACTCCGGCTTCGTCTCCTTCTGCTTCTATCGAAAACTCCGATGATGATAACAAGGGGAGAATTGGCTATCGCATTGGGGATTAGGGTTTTTGATAAATAAAATAATCGTGTTCATGAGTGCAAAATCGAAATTCAAGTTCAGAAATCTCACGGCGGTAACTGACCGGGACGACTTCGGCACGATACTGAGCGATCTTGAGGAACATAGGCATAGCGAGATCTCAAAGCAAGCGCCATTGCTGAGGCCATTGTTGAACAGATCGGTGCTTAGCGCTGCCGTGTTCACACCATAGCCTTGGCTTTACAGATTTCCGTAGCCACAAGCACCACTTGAAAGATTTTTGAATAAATGTGAGATGAAATTATTGAATAATGGGAAGAATTAAAGAGAAGGTAGTGGGAATTTTGTACGGACCCATGGTTCCGGAGGCATCGCTGCCGCCGTAGAAGGTGGCGTGAGCGGAGAGCCAGGGACGTCGGAGTAAAAGCCGGGGATGCGAGCGGTGCGACGGCGAGGAGAGGAATGTGGCAATGCAGAGGATAATAGCCATTGAGAGAGAGAAATTATGTTATGAGAAAAATTCAGTTAAAATCTTAATTTATTTCTTTTTCTTACGTTGTAATTCTATTATTAAAAGAAAAGGATCTTAATATAAGAAAATAAAATTTTGGGGGGATGAAAATTTATTTTTCCCTTTTTTTAACGAAAAAATGGATGGAAAACATTTGAGGGACCAACTGTGCCAAGTTTTGGAAAACTGAGAGACCAATATGGAACGAAAAATAACTGAGGGACCAATTTAGAACATTAAACATAATTGAGGGACCAAAATGGGACTTTGGCCGAAATTTAAAACTGTGTTACTCTTGAGGATCTTTTTTAATAGTAAAAGCAAATTATGTGGGATTGGCATTGCTTACTTTTGGGAAAAGATGCACTCTTAATGAGTTTTTTTTTTAATCGAAATTGTCAAGAAATGAGATCAAATCGGATTTGAAAGTGATTCTAAAAACAAAAAAGTGAAAAATTATGGAAAACAACTTTCGCACTCAATCTGACCTTATTTATTGACGGTCTCAACTAGGCAGAATAAAGACTCGTCAAAAGTAACTTATAGCTCTGAAATCATCACAGTCGAACTTGAAATGATAGAGATATAACCAACTTCTTTAGTTCGACTATGAAGTATGAGATGAGTGACCCATTTTTTAAGTTCAATTTGACTTGCAATTTGCTGATAGCTCAATGAACGAAAAAATGACTTGTCAAGAAAAACTTTTGACTCAAAACTTGTTACAATCGGATTTGGACCAATGAATGAAACTTTTGAAAAAGGAATAAGATCAAAATTGCAAAAAATTAAATAAAGGAGTGGACCGCAACTTGTCCCAAAGGTCCGGGCCAAATTGAACTTTAGTCTATAATTAATTAAAGGCAAAAGACCTATTGATGCCCTTAACGTTTAAGGTCAGTTTCAGTTATACCCTCCACGTTTGTTTTGTGTCAGTTATGCTTAAATGTTTCACATTGTTGTCAATTATACCCTAACCTCAATTTTTTTGGGTCGAAGTCCTATTTTGGTCCCTCAAGTTTGCTTGAAGTTCCATTTTGGTTCTTCAAGTCTCCGGCGAACTTTCCGACGAGATACACGTCGACCCCGATGACTACGAAAACTCCTAATCCAAGGTTTTTTGACCTCCTGAGTTCAATGGTGGCCTGCATTTAAAAATGACCGAAAATATGATTTTCGGCGATTGTGTAAATTTTTCGGCAACTATGTAATTTTTCGGCAGTTTGCTAGTCATTTTTAACGCAAAATGGAGGCCGTCATTGAACTCAATAGTTCAAAAAAAATATTGGATTAGGAGTTTTCGTAGTCCTTAGAGTCACCGTGTATCTTGTCGGAGACTTGAGGGACCAAAACGAAACTTTAAGCAAACTTGAGAGACCGAAATAGGAGTTTGGCCTAAAAAAAATTGAGGTCAGGATATAATTGACAACAATTTGAAACGTTGGGGCTTTTGCTTTAATTAAACTAATGTAGTTACATTGTGGAGCAACATAAATCTAATGGAAAAGCTAAAAGAAATTTAACACCAAATTTGAAGTTTTTATCGTCAAAGTGAAAATTGTTATTGTCAAAATATAAGAATCAATAATTAAACAACATCAGCAATTTAATTCTTGTTTATAAAAAAAAAACGTCAGCAATTTAATATGAGTTTAAATATAGAAAACACTTATTTTTATTTATTGTATAGAAAATATTTCAGATAATAAAAAGTTATAAAAAAGTTCCTCAAAACTTATTCTATGTATACAAATCTATTTTTGTTAATTTTTCTTTGAAAAATTAATATCTTTTTAAATTTGGTATTATTATCAAATACATTAATTACTAGATATTCTTTTTTTTTTATGAACATTAGTTACAAGATATAAATGTTGATCAATGATCGATAACTACAACGATATTACTTTTTATACAAAAATTAAAATTTTAAATAAAAATTTAGCAGATAATTATATTATCTTTTTTCAGGATTAAAAATTTTAAATATCTTTTTTCCCAGAAATTCTACATTTAATTTTAAATATCTTTTTTCAGGATTAAAAATATTAATTTTAAATATCTTTTTTCAGGATTAAAAATTAGACAAGGAAAGAGCCACAGATGTATGACTTCGATGACTTTGATAATATTTCCCAGAAATTCTACATTTAATTCAAGGCAAGCTGTTCATTCAAGATTTAAGGTGATGAGGATGATACAAGCACTGGATTTGGTCCATTGGCTCTTTTCTTTTCTTTTTTTGTCATTTGTTTTCCTAATCCAAGTTGAGTAGTGGAGTTTCTTTCTTCTTATTTTTGATACTTTTGAATTTAATTAATTTTTTTTTTAAAAAAAGAAATTGCTTGGAACAGAAGAGTTCATCCGTGAATATAGAAACCTTAACCTGTTGCGAATTTGATTCTTGACATGGGATGCAATGGGTCATAAGCCAATAAAATAATGACACATGAAAAAGTTAGTTGTATGTAAGTAGTGGTGTGACTCCATACACAGTTGTAATTAGTTAAAAAATTTATTATTTTTTTTTATTTTTCAGCATTAAATTGTATCAATGGCTATAATTATACCACATTAGCATTTGCATCCCATGTCAAGAATTAAACTTTACATCTTAAACTGACCCATTCTATACAGATCTCTTTAGGATTAGATTTAGGTGTTTTTTTTTTGTATATTGTAAAGTTTTCTTTTTTTTTTTAATAAAAACATAACAAGAAAGAAATATTTTGAAAAACTTCGCAATCTTATGCTGAATTATATAAAGGACATAAATTTGAGAGGAAAAAGAAAAAAAAAATTGCAACGCATGATACAATTATGTGGCCAGAGAGGATTAAATGCTTTTTTCTTAGGTTATGTACCCCTTATCTTCACTCTTCACTGCAATTATTGTTTGTGAATTGTGATGAAAGTGAGAGGTGGCTAGACATTAGGGTGTGAGAGATTGTTTTTTGGTAGAAGTGAGAGATTGATTTTGTTTTTGCTTGCTTAGGAAGTGAAATGTGATTGTGACTTATGAGAGATTCATTTTGTTTCTTGTTTAGCTATGATATGTACTCTTCAAAACCTTATTAATTTGACTATCAAATGAGCTTTATGGGAATCCGTTTTGATTTTGTACATGTTATCTCAAGTCATTATCGATATTGATGAGAAAGAAAGAAATAATTTAAAAAAAAAAAGTATTCGTAGAATTTACACTTTTAACATTTTCTTTCTCTGACTATTATTTCTTCTTCTTTCAACACTATAGCACTATAAAAGATTCATGTCCTATTTATGTGTCTAAATATCCTTAGAATTTATTAGATATTAAATAAGTTTAATCATTATTTTATTTATTATGTTAATTGTTATGAGATAAGATTTTAATAAGACAATACTGTTTTAACTATAAATTAAATGAAAGTATAAAGACCTAATTATAAAAATTAAAACTTCAAAGAGCTCAGTTGAAAATTAATGCAAACACTAGTTGCCTGTCATTTTATTGAAAAAAAAAATAGTAAATAAAACTTACAACAAAAAAATTTTAGCAGCGGAGGTGATACGAAAATTTGCATGAAATGAAGTTATTGAAGTATCACAAATTCACAATTTAGATATAGATTGTTGGAGGACAAGTTTAGTTAAGTCCTTCCTCAAGATTTTTCCCGCTGCATTCTTTGGTATGGAATCCACAAATATGATACGCCTGATTTTCTTGTATGGTGCCACCTGTAAATCAGAGGAATAATTACACTATATAAGAAACTTACATTACCAAAATAACACTACTATTGCATGTTAATATACTAATACCATTCACTCAGACAAAACAATATATCAATCAATTTTATATTAAAATGTTAAATTCTTTTCTTAAAGTCCTATATCCAATTACACACCCTAAATTCGTTTAGTTTCGATATTTGTTATTAACTACAATTACTAGTATGGATAATTTGCCCCCAGCAATCCATATGAAGAAAAAGCATAACTATGGACCCAAACTGAAACTAAGTTACTAAGGTATTCAATGATTGGGTTGGATTGAATTTATGGGAATTGATTCAAACTCATTATTTTATTCAAAGTTAATTTGAAGAAAATAATTGAATTGATCTAAACTAAACATTGGTGAAATTAAAAACTAAGTCAGCCCATGTTTTTTATTTTATCCCTCATATTTTTTTTTAATTTGGTCCTCTTTATATTTTTTTTCTCAATTTGGATCCTCATAGTTTGTTTGAGAGACTAAATTGAATATAAAAATAAATGAGGGAACGTAAATGAGAAAATAATATTATTTGAGAGACTAAGATATAACTTTAACTAAATAATTTTTTTTTAATTTTTACAAGTTAACGAGTTGGGTTGAGTTAAAGAAATTCAAAATCTTGAAATTTACAATCCAACCCAAATTATAGTAGAGTCAAATTTTTTAATGTAAATCAACTCATTATCTCACTCTCCAATAAATAATAGATGAATAGGAATGTTAAGGCAGTAAAAAAAAAAGTTTAGCCCAAAAAAAAGCAGTAAAAAACAGGACCTGTTTGGCAACAAAATCGAGAATTTCTGCTTCGGCAAGAGAACAATGACGTTGTCTTACCACACAAGCCATAGGCACCTGACCAGCTTCTTCATCAGGGTAACTGCTAAAATATGCACAAATGTTATGGTATGTAATTATGAATGTAGGGACTGCTATTCTATTCACATGAGTATACTACATTAAGAACTTAAAATGAACTATTATAAACTTACCCAATATAAAAATATACATTATAGATGAAAAAACAAGGTTAGGAGAACATTACGGAATAACTGCAGCGTCGTTTATCTTTGGGTGGGACTGTAGCAAGTCTTCTAGCTCCGCAGGGGCCACCTATTGTGTTCAATATTATTAGCTAATTAGCTAATTACATCGATGGTCACTATTATTTTGGTTAATTTTGTTTCTAATATTTTATATTTTAGTTAATTTTATCTTTTTACTAATTTCTTTCAATAAATTAATGACAGACTGCATCATGTTCTTCATTCAATCTGAGTTGCGATTTAATTTTTTTTATCAATTTTATAACACATATCATTATTCATTAGCTACATAAATTCTATCGTTAATATTTGGTTAAAATAAAAACAAATAATAAAATTGACCAAAATATAAAACATTAAGGATAAAATTGACAGTAAAAAAAGATTAAAGACAAAATTGACAGTTGATATAAAGTTTTGAGATAAAATTAATACTTTTGGCAAAGATATATATATATACATATGTTTAGTTATTGTGAGATTTTACTTACCAAAATTGAATAAGACAGGACATTGAGAATTTATTTATTTAATATCTGTGTTAAATTAATAATTACCTGGTATCCTTTGTATTTGATAAGTTCTTTGATTCTATCAACAACATAAAGAAAACCTTCATGGTCAAAATAGCAAATGTCTCCACTCCTCAACCATCCATCTACCAAAGTCGCCGAAGTTGCTTCTGAGTCACCAACATAACCTGTCATAACACACTGCTTTTATTTTCAATACACTAAACACACTGCTTTCCCAACAATTTTTTCGAGTTTTGTCGCGCAACAGTTTATGTGACGGTAGAAAATCGTCGCTAAAGAGTTTTGATAACAGTGAGAACATCGTCACAAATCTAATCCCATGTAATGAACATTTTCGTTTTTATACCTTTCATTATGGAAGGGCCTCTAAGCCAGAGCTCTCCTTGCTGACCTGGACACAATGACAGCCACGTGTCAGGCTCCACAATTTTTGCTTCAACCCCTCCAAGTAGCTTCCCTGTTGTTCCTTCTTTCTTTGCCTCTGCTTCTTCCCCTCCGGTTCGGCAAATTGATCCTGTTGTTTCCGTTAACCCGTAACCCTACGTTTCAAATTTGTCTAAATTATAATTACAATTTACACATACACATCAATATTACTTGTTATTATATCATTTCCTTGGTTTCTAGAATTCTATCTATTTTTAAATCCCTCTACAATTCAAAACACTATGATTTAATTTTGGACAATGAGATTTTTGTCCGTGTGTCACTAAACTAAGCTAATACGGACATGGTTATCAATTTTACCACTTGCTATTTCTATGTTTTTTTCAAGTTTCATGCTATCGAAAAGGTACAAGTTGCGGCTTTAGTGAATCTTTGCATTTAAAAAGAAGGGAAAAATGTAATAAGACATTTTGGTTATTTGGAAGTAGACTCTTAAACTATTAATTTTAAAAATTAAATCTTTAAACTTTGAAGGTTTAGGAATAAGATCCTTCCATCCATTTTTTCACTAACGGTGTTAATTATTATTAGGATAAATTACACTTTGGTACTCTGTGATTTAAAAAGTGATATTCTGATATCCTGTGGTACTCTCTGTTAACATTTTGGTACACTAAGCTTTAATTTCGTTAAAAAATTAACGGAAATGGGCATTTTTGGGACTATTTCATAACTTTAACTATCTTTGGGAGATAAAAGGAAATTTTAATGCAAGAAAAAGAGGTTGAAATATCTAATTCACCCATAAATATCTTCAAAATAGTCCTTAAAAACACAATTTTAGATCTTAATAGGACTAGATTGCAAAATTTTTCCAGAATTGGGAGTGTTTTGTAATTCTATCTTTTGTCCTATATTTTTCAAATATTATGTTTTGACCCCAAAAAGTTCTATAGTTTTCATTTTAGTCCCTATATAATATGTATCCAGAGATTCGTTTGTAATTTTCTAAAAATATAAGGGGTCAATATATAATTTTTGTAAAAATTGTTATGGTTAAAATTATAAAATAGCTCTAAAAATTTCAATTTCTGTTAACTTTCTAACAGAATTAAAATTCAAGGTACCAAAGTGTTAACAAAAAATACCACAGGGTACTAGAATGTCATTTTGTAAACCACTAAGTATCAAATTAAAATATGACTAAATCAGAGGGTACCAAAGTATAATTTATCCTATTAATAATTAACACTGTTACAGTCTTCCCTAAAAAGTAGTGTAGTCATTGGAATTAGGGCCATATAAAAAAATTGAATAAATTAATCATTTAATGAGATTATAACTTTTTTTTTTATTTAACTTTGAAATATTAAATATAAAATTTAATTTGAAATATATAATCATAATTAATTTAATTATTTTTTAAAAAATACAAATTAAAATTAAATGATAAATTTGATATGGTTCAAAATTTCATTAATATTATACTTTAATTCCAATCATATTTATCAAATTAATATTTTAACAACTAACTAAAACTTACTAATTTTACTATTTAAAGATTTAGAAAAGAATAGGTTAAAATCTCATTTTGGTCCTCAAACTATTGGATAACTTTTATTTTAGTCTTAAAACAATTTTTTATTTTGTTTTGGTTCTTAAATTTTTACATTTGTTCTGTGTTGATCCCAAAATTGATTTCCTCAGGTTTTCGTCATTATTTATAACTTGAACGATTAAAATGGACAATTTTTCTCTCATAATCTCGTATGTGTTTTAGTAGGTGAGTTGAGAAAGAAACAAAAAATAATTCATTCTTAATCAAAATTAACCACAAATTTATCTTTGGCAAAAAAAAACCACAAATTTATCTTCAATTTATGACTAATAATGAAAATTGTTCTCTCTCTTTGCCAACTCAAAAAATAATGATTCATCTAAACCGTTGAAACTTTAAACCATATGAAATCACATTTTAGAGACAAAAATAAAACAAATGTGAAAGTTTAAGGATCAAAATGAAACAAAAACTAATTTTAACGCCAGAATTAAATTTACCCCATAATTTTTTTGACCAAAATGAGTATTTGACCAAAAAGAATGTAAAGTCTTTGTCACGTTGACAATATTGAATAGGGTAAATTACACTTTNGGTACCAAAGTGTCAAGTTTCAAACCATAGGGTACCAAAGTGAAATAGGGTCAAACCACAGGGTACCAAAGTGTAATTTACCCTATTGAATATATTAGTGCCGTTTAGTTAGATGGATAGACGACGTCCTAAAATTGCCGTTTTACTATGACATAAAGAAAACCGCGCTCACAATTCACAAGGAAACACAAACCTGGACGAAAAGTACTTTTGGGAACTTGGATTTAATCGCCGCGACGACGTCTTTTCCTAGCGGAGCTCCACCGAAAACCACGCTTTCCAGCGACCTCAAATCATAGCCGTCCGTCACATCATCTTTCATCATCGCCACCACCACCGGCGGAACCACCGCCATGTGCGTCACTCCGAACTTCTCCACCGCCCTCAACATCTTCCCCACGCCGCCGAATTTCTCCATCACCACCACCGTCTCCGACAACGCCACCGCCCTCAGCATATACGTGAATCCGTACGCGTGAAAATGCGGCACCGTATGAAGGTCCACCGCCGGCCTCTCTCTCCTCCATCGACTCGCGTCGTATCTCGCCACACACGCCGTCAGATTCCGGTGCGTCAGTATCACGCCCTTCATCTTCCCCGTGGTACCCGACGAGTACAAAATCGCCGCCGCATCCGACTGATTCACCTCGGCTGCGCGTGGGTCCACGCGCTCATCGACGATTCTCTCCGTCTTCCGCATCAGATTGTCGAACTCCGGCGAATCGAGGAGGATAACGCCGAGACGCGGCGGTCGGAGGATTTTGTGTGCTGTGGATGACGTGGCGAAGGCAATGGCCGGCGTGGATAGATCGAAGAGGTGTGAAATCTCGGCGCGTGTGTTGATAGGATTCGCCGGAGAGACGACGGCGCCGAGGGAGAGTAGGGCGAAGTAGAGGATCGGGATTTTGATGAGGTTTGGGGATAGTACGAAAGCTGTATCGCCTTTAGAGAGGCCTATAAGTGAGTGGAGATTAGAAGCTAGGGTTTGGGAGGCGTGAATGAAGTCAGAGTAGGAAACTCGGTGGCCGGAGACTGAGTCGATGAGGGCGGTGACTGAGTCAGACCACGGCGAGTTACGGCGGAGAGAAAGAGTGTAGTGTGCGACTGAGAGAGGCGCGTGAGGAGGAGGAAGGTGAAGGGAGGGTTTGAGACTGTGGAAAGTTCTGGAAGCGGAATTGAAACCGCTCTTTGAATCGAAGTGCTCCATGGGAGGCTGCGTTTGGAGACACCAAAGAACTGAGGATTCAGATTTTAGATTGTTGTATACATTTCAGTATTTCAGTAGGAAGCTTTTTTGGTTACGGAGAAAGACAAAAATGTGGATGCTAATAAATGCATGAGGCCAAATGTTTCTCTTGATGTTGTATTCTGGATTTGGATCCATGCACGGCATTTGAGAGAGTTAGACAGATAAAATACTTATGGAGCCATGTATCTCTCTCTAACTTTCTCTCCCTCTCTTTTCACGGGAGTGTATTCATTTCCAAGAAACCTAATTTTTGTCTCTCAATTATTATTGAGTCAATAATTTGATCATTGAATTGTGAGAAATTAAGACTCATCCTCTAATTTTGCACTTCAGTCTATGTTTTCGTCCATGAGCTGTTAACCGTCAATTAAGTAATGACGTGTCACCGTTAAATACTGAGTTGGCTCTCAAATCATCTATCATATTCATATTTCATTTTACACATCAGATTATATAATTAAATTAAAAAAAATAAAATGTAAAATTGATGAACTTGAAGCGTCGATTCCGCAATCACTGAGCTTCGATCACCATTATGGCTGCTTCCATCATCATGTGAGCTTTCATGGCTTCCATCATCAAGCAACACCTTCAACAACTCCAACGCCTTCCTTTTTCCTTTCGCGCTTCCATTCTCTTCCACTTTCTGATTTCATCGAAAGCTCCCAAAGCTCTAACCTAACATCCATGGCTACTCTCTCTCCTCCACACCTCACCAGATTCAACAATCCGGAAATCGCGCCCTCCACGATTCCCGCCCTCCAATCCTGGTGGATCAAACTGAACAGAGGCTCCACCGTGCCGAGCTGGATCATCGCGTCCCGATTCAGCAAGTGAAGTGCGAGGTCCTTCAGAAGAATTGTTCAAGTTCATCAATTTTACATTTTTTTAATTTAATTATATTATCTGATATGTAAAGTGAAATATGAATAAGATAGATGATTTTAGAGCCAACTCAGCACTTGTCGGTCACTTAACGGCCAAATCATCAAGTTAATTGACGGTTAACAGCTCAGGGACCAAAATGTAGACGAAAGTGTAAAATTGAGAGACTAAATTGTAGTTTCCCACAATTCAGGGACCAAATCGTTGACGCAGTAACAATTAAGGGACCAAAAAATAGGTTTTCCTTATTAACACGCATGAGATAAATGTAGTACAGAACTATTAGGCATTAGTTGCAATAACTATTAGGCATTAATTGCAATGAGACGAGAGCTATTAACAATAAAATCACTAATAAATAAAATCAAATGGAGTTTTGAGAATGATGTTAGAATTAAAAAGTGAAAAAAAAAATAGCTCTATTTTAATCTCATTTACTAATGATCTCAATAGAGTAGAAAAAATATTTATCAAGAGTAATACATAGCTCCAAATTCGTTGCAATCGAATTTAAAATGATTGATATGTGATCAACTTTACTTGTTTGACTATGAAATGAGCGACGCAACTAGACAAAGAGAGGATTTATCAATAATAACTTGCATCTCCAAGCTCGTCACAATATGGCAGAGATTGACAGAATTAAGATTTAAGAGTGAGATTGACAATAGAACTTTTTACAAAGATATAAGACCAAAATAGCAAAAAATAAGGATAATGGTCTAGTTTGCAATTTGAATAAAAGATGAAAGACTAAAATTATACTTTGGCCATTTTATTTTCATACTAATAAAACAAAGACAAAAGTATCTTTAGTGTCCCGAAATTATAAGGTAAGTTTCATTTGCACCTCTAAATTATTTTGTGGTTAATTATACCCTCAAATTTTCATATTAAACTCAATTATACCCCAAAACTTAACATCATCTAAATTATTAACGAAAAATGCTGACATTATGATGATGTGAAGTGACATTTTTTTAGTCTTTATTTTGTTGTTAATAGTACCATGAAACTTTCATATTCATATCAAGTGTACAATTTTTTTTTTTTACATTTGTTATCAATTGTACTTTAGAAAATGTTGACATCACCATAATGTCAATATTTTTCTTTTGCGATTTAGGTGGTATTAGGTCTTGAGGTACAATTAAGTCAAGTATAAAATTTTAGTGGTATATTTGTCTAGTTAGAGCTATCAATAAACAAGGTTAAATTGAACTCCAAGAGAGAGTCTCTCATTTCATAGTAAAAAAAGGTATGTTGATCATATTTCTTTCATTTCAAGTCTGATTGTGACGAGTTTAGAGTTATGTGTCACTCTTAATGAGTTCCTAATCTGTCTAGTTGGGACTGTCAGCAAATGTAATCGAATTGGGTCCAAAAGTGATTCCAGAACCAAAAGGTGAAAATTCATCGAAAACTACTTTTAGACTCAATTTGACCTCATTTGTTGACGGTCTCGACTATGTAGAATAAAAACTCGTCAAAAGTAATATGTAACTTTGAAATCATCATAATCAAACTTGAAATGGTAAAAATATGACCAACTTCTCTCGTTTGACTATGAAGTATGAAATGAGCTATCCACTTTCAAAGCTCAATTTGACATTGTTTGTTTATGGCTCAATAAATAAAGAAATGACTTGTCAATAAAATTTTTTAGCTTCAAACTCATCCCAATCGAACTTAAAGTAAAAGAGATATGACTACATTAAATCGTTTGAACCAATGAATGAAACTTTTAAGAAAGATATAAGATCAAAATCGTAAAAAAAGAAGGGTAAATTACACAAAAGGGCCCTGTGGTTTGGCCCATTTTCAGATAGGGTCGTGTGGTTTAAAAATTGTCAAATAAAGGGTCTGTGATTTGCTCCGTTAACAAAAATAATTATAAGATATATTTTTGTCCAAAATTTAACGAAAATTTTGGCTAAAATATTATTTTAAGACCCTAATTATTAAACTTTATGCGTTTCACTCCCTATTTAATGAGCCAAGGACTTTGAGACAAAAAAAAATAATAAAAAAAAAAGAACAAAATCATCATTCATCATCATCGTCCGGTCCACTTTCCCGACTCTCTCTCTCTCTCTCTCTCTCTCTCTCTCTCTCTCTCTCTCTCTCTCTCTCTTAAGAACTCTCACATTTCAGTCCCTAAAATTCCCCAAGTCGAAGAAGAAGAAGAAGCACCGAAGCCGTCAAATTCGGTTTTGGCGCGCAAAAAAGCAAAGCACAAATCATCGAAGCCGAAGAAGAAGAAGAAAAGCCATAGCGACAAATCAAGGAATAACAATAATATAAGGTTTCCTCCGATTCCATTCCATTCCTCTTTTCCAAGCCTTACCTTCTTCTTCTTCTTCTTCCCTTTTTGAAACCCTAATTCTAATAATCACAATCATAATCATAATAATGATACTAATATCTCTGTAAACACACACAAAAAGAAAGAAGAAACCCTAGAGATTCATTCAATATTCAACAATGGATGGGGTTTCCAGAGAAGCGCACATGTCAATCGCCGCTTCCTCCATGTTTCCTGGCTTCCGATTCTGCCCTACCGACGACGAATTGATTTTCTATTACCTCCGTAAGAAGCTCGACGGCCACAAAGAGAGCGTTCAAGTCATTTCCGAGATTGAGATTTGCAGATACGAGCCTTGGGATTTATAAGTATGATGAATCTGAACTTATGGGAAATTGAAGATGAAGATGATGTTCAAATGGATTTTGAAGAAGAAGAGGACGATACTGGTTTTTTTTTGTTTGTTGGGGTAAAATTGATAAAAATTTTAATTTTTTTTTTTTTACGCTTTGATCCTATTTTAATAAGAAAAGGACTTAAGTGTAGAAAAGAAATCTTGTTGGGGAGTGAATTATAATTTAAAATGCAAGAGAAACTTAACTTAATGGTGAAATTTCATTTATTACTATGAAACTTTTCTTTTTTTGTCTCAAAGTCCTTGGCTCATCAAATAGGGAGTCAAATGCATAAAGTTTAATAACTAGGGTCTTAAAATAATATTTTAGCAAAAATTTCTATTAAATTTTAGACAGAAATATATCTCAGGACTCTTTTTTGTTAACGGAGCAAACCACAAACCCCTTATTTGACAATTTTTAAACCACAGGACCCTATCTGAAAATGGGTCAAACCACATGGCCTTTTTGTGTAATTTACCCAAAAAAAATAAAGATAAATAAAGAGGTGGATTGCAACTTGTCCCAAAGCCCAAAGGTAAGGGACCAAATTGCACTTTAGCCTACAATTAATTAAACTAATGTCCTTACATTGTGGAGCAACATAAATCTAATGGAAAAGCTAAAAGAAATTTAAGACCAAATTTTAAGTTTTTTATTGTCAAAGTGAAAATTGTTGTTGTCAAAATATAGGAATCAACAACTAAAGTGAAAGCTGTTGTTAAAATATCAAGAATCAATGATTAGACAACATCAGCAATTTAATATGAGGTTAAAATATAGAAAATGTTATAAAATATAAGAAATAAGGATATTCAAAGGACAGAGAAAAATATGAAGAGAGAGTGATTCTTTCATTCAATTGATATCATCAACTTTACATCAACACCTAAAGCCTCTATTTATAGGCTTTGGATCTATAAGGGAAATGTACTAACTTAATGTACATAATGATGAGATACACTCATATTGATGTACACGGGAAACTAAAAATGATAAACACGATTACAGAGAAAATTTCAAACTTCTATGTATGGAGAATATCAAAAGTCAATTGTGGATATTTACAAACAATATTATTTATAACACCCCCTTGAATATTCACAATTTATTGATACGCATTACAAGCTGCTTCATTAAAAACCTTGTCAGGAAAACCCAATGGAACAAAACCATGGCGAAAGAAAAAAGAGTACAGCGCATATCTCCCCATTATCATAACATCGCTAAGGATCTTTTAATTGGCGCATTCCAATTTGATAAACTAATTTCTCAAATGCTGCAATGGGCAATGCCTTCATAAAAATATGCTAAATTATCACTTAATGGAACTTGTTGAACTTCTATGTCGTCTTGCTATACATGCCATATTATCTTCATACAATAAGGTTGACACATTTTCTTGCAAAAACAAATTACGCATCTTCTGGATGTGTTGAATTAGTAGTCTCAACTAAACACATTATTGATTTGCTTTATGCATTGTCTCTAAAGATTAGATAATAAGCTAGCATCTACATCATCAAGGAATGATGAACTAAATTTATTTAAATAAAATAAACCTTTAACTTTGAAATATTTTTCATTCATTTTCAATGTCTTTTGATTAATAAAGAACTATATCTCGCTAGCAAGTATACTGAAAACATTAATCCACTTATAATATAAAGATATGGTATTATAGGACCAAAGAGTTTCACCTTCATTTGAGGTTAAAAGGATACTTTATCACTTTAAATGATTTATCTAATCATCATGGATGCACCCAGTCCATGAACCTTATCTATATGAAACTATCTTAATACATTTTCTATATAATATGAGTAATAATCTCACTATTATAATATGCTTAATCCGTAAGAAGAGACAAAATTTTATCTTTGCAAAATCTTTCTTGCAAAACTATCAATATTTTACTATTATTTGAACTCTTCAGGAGTTCCAACAATAATAAATATCCACACTATTAATTACACATTTTGATATCTTTTAAATTATATTTCTTGAGACAACTATACCACATATGCCCAAGTTTTTTTTTTCCAAACCATGTAGGATTTTATTCATCTTTATTGAACAAGACATCTGACATGCTTTCTATAATCCTTCAGGGATTTTCATATTTTATTGTCCAATAAGCCATATGAATGGACTATAACCATAGTTATTAGATGCATATCAAGTTTTTCATACAATGCCAGACTAATAAAATATTTGAAGAGGGTTGCATCCATCTCCAAAGAATATGTCTTTACTCGTTTCTTTTCCCACAAAGACTTATTTATATTCAACTGGTTGTGCATCATCATGTTGGTTGTATACCATTATGTCTGTGGACTTGAAGTCAAAAAATTTCCACATTTTTCGAATGAGTTTTACTCATCTTGGATCCTTTCTTTTCAATTTGGCCAATATTCATGTCGACATCCTTTGACGAATTATTATTCATGATCCTCAATTTCTTTATAATTTGTAATTTGCAGCGCTAGATTATACATAAATACTTTGTCGACAATATTTTCCTATCGATTCCATACTTTGACAATAACAAACATATTGAGATCTCATTATTTTCTTCACTTTCAGGTACCTGAATCTCTTTCGGAGATTTTTCATTCATTATGCCTTCATATATTTTCTCAATTCGACCATCTTTTTCATATGCTTCTTTTATTTTCGAGGATTCTTATCTCTGTAACCGATTAGTCCCTTCAAGGACCTTAATATATATTGGAGCATTTTCAGCTGAAAAAACTAACTTTGTCATTACTATGGGCCAGTGAATGCATTTTGCAATTTATTTGCAATATTCTTCAAATAAATTATTTTTTGAACTTCAAGTGCACATGAGGATCAAACTACTGTAATAACCATGCATTCCTTGCAATTCATTTTTTCAGCTATTTTCTTTCGCCCCCTAGTGCTGAAAAATTAATTTCATTGACAAATCATGTCATGAACTATCTCCCTTCAGGAGTTTAAGATATTTAATAATTGAGCGGGATCCATACCCAACTTATATTCTCAATTTTTATCAGGGCCCATTCAAATTCGCATGGTGGAACAATATAAATCCAGCACCCAAAGAATTCTTAAATGAAAAATATTCGGCTCCTGACCCAAAGCCAATAGCATAGGGGAGAATATACGATACGTTGTTAGTTTAATGCGTACAAGTACTGCATCGTATAAATTGATATGTTCTCATCACACATTTAATTATTCAACAAGACCATCTACCGTGTGGACATAAACACCATAATGTACCACACTTATCCCAACTAGCATATAATAGCCCTTTAAAACTTGAGATATAAATTCACCAGCATTATAAAATGTTTTTAATGGAATAATCCAAAACTTAAGCTCAATCTTTTTATTTGAACAAAGTGGATCGACATGACCACAAGGTGGCACTTCAGGTCCACAATTTTTCTATGAACGCGTTCAAGAATTCCAAGGGATCCAATCCCAACTTTTGCTGGTAATGGTCTTAAAACCAATTTTCTTTGAGAACATGCAGCATAATAACTCATTATATACAATAAAACCTTTGGTTCTTTAATAGGCATTAATTTTAGTTTGCATTATACGTGAACCGGGATGGTCTAACTGGTCATAAACGTATCATTTATATTAATGAACTTCTGGTTCATTACTCCTTTAAATTAAGAAACCTCTAGTTCATTACAACATATGTTAATGAATTTCTGGTCCATTACAACATATGTTTTAATTGTACTAATACAAATATAGTACAAGTTGGAGGGCTCTTCTGGAGCATACGATCACATGCCCGATATTATATTTACTTTTTCCTCCATAACATTTTGCTTTCCTTCAGGAAAGCTTGATATAATTCAACATGATATTTGATCGTATGACATACAATATGATGAATATATGATTTATATTCAAACAAGAAATCATATAAAGATAGATGAAACTATGAAAGAAAAAAAATAATACAATATTAACATATAAATTGTTAACCAGATTAAAAATGGACAATAATATATATATATAAATAAAAGAGATTAATAAATTAAATAAAAGGATTTAGTTCTTTGGGAACTATCTCATATTTGGTTCATCAGAAACTATCTCATATTTAGTTTTTCAGGAACCATATCATATTTAGTTTTTAGGAACTATCTCATATTCATTGAGATACCAAGATGTAAGAACTCATTCATATCGTATACTCAAATTTTCTTTGAGTTTTGATATCATACTTTAATAGTATCCAAATACCAAACCACTATAGGGTTTCGTCAAAAAATATAGTCTGGTTAATATGAGATTCATACTCTTCTAAAGTATATATTATTACTCTTATAGAGTATCTTTGTGAGATTTTTCAATTCTCTTTCTTCAGAGAAAATTAATCATTATCAAAATAAATGTACTGTGAATTCAGGTTCACTTGCCAAAATAAATCAATGACAGTCTCATTTAATAATTGACATATTGTCACTCTCGTCTCTTCTAGAGATCCAATATCAATAATTTTAACATATCAAACATCGTCTCTACAGGAAATTCTATCTCAATAATTTTTTTTTATATATCAAATACCTCACAAGATAAATTGTGATCACATATCAAATCTAAAAATACATCAATAAATCTGCATCTAAAATAAAATATTTATTTTGATATAGGCCTTCAGGTCTATCAAACATTTAGATTGATGTTAGTCTTCACAAATATTTTTTAACAACACCGTAATTGCTATCAGCAATTGGTCAAAATATATTTCTATTTGCCTTCAAGATTATTAATTTCTATTTGACTATTAGCCTTCATGGCTAATATAACACGACTTCAATAGCCAAATTATTGCCTTCAAGACATTATAAGATCATTTCAATAATCAAACTATTAGCTTTTAGGCCTAATATAAGACAACTTCAATAGCCAAAGTCTAAGCCTTTGGGGTTGATATTATACAGCTTCAATAGCTAAAGTTTATTAGCCTTCGAGGCAGATATTAGACAGTTTCAATAGCCAAAGTCTATTAACCGTCAAGGGTGATATTCTATAGCTTCAATAGCCAAAGAACCAAACTATTGCCCTTGATAAATTATTAACGTGTGTAATGACCTTTCAATGCACTAATCTTTGGCAAGAATACAATAATTGATTCAACAAGATTGAATCAAAACATCCTTATTTTTTATATTTTATAACAGAAAACTCTTACTTTTATTTATTTTATAGAAAATATTTCAAATCATAAAAATTTATAAAAAGAAAATCCTAAAAACGTATTCTATGTATAAAATTCTATTTTTGTTAATTTTTCTTTGGAAAATTAATATCTTTTTAAATTTGGTATTATTATTAAATACATTAATTACTAGATATATTTTTTATGAACATTAATTACTAGATATATATATGTTGGTCAATGATAACTACAACGATATTACTTTTTATACAAAAATTAAAATTTAAATAAAAATTTAGCAGATACATATTATCTTTTTCAGGATTAATTAAAATAGTTTCTACAGCATAATTAAAAATTTTATACAGTAAATAAAATTAAAAAAAATGTATACAATTTTAACGAGAAATGGAATCGCCGCCCTGTATTTTGGAAAGCCGAAAAAACTTCTCATTCAGTCAATTTTTTTTTGAGGAATATTTTAATGATATGAGAGTATTATAATAAAGTTTTATATTAAAGAAATATTATTTTCAGATGAGTTTTAAAAATTGACGTGATAGCTGGCTGTCTTACCTAGTATTATATATATATATAATATAATTATATAATTATATATCAATCACGAGTCATGCGTCCCTTTCTCCTTCAGCCATTATTGGAGCATACATTTTTTTTTCGTGAAGAGCATTCATCTTTTCAAGCCTTGGAAAGTATACAACAATGGCGTCCGATTCCGAACGTGAAATTATCTCCAAGGTTCTACTCTTAATCATTGCTCTTACTGCAAATAGTTTCGTTTTCGGATTTTGCATGTTAATTAAATTTGTTACTGTTCGATTGGTTTGGTTTCTGATGAGAGAATGAAAGCATTGGACGATTGGATGCTCGAAAACTGGCAAATAGTATCAATTGGTTTTATAGCTGTCGTTATAATTTGCTGGGAATCAGAGAGAGTGAGATTTTCTGTTTTATAGCTGACTTTCCTTTTTTGTTTGCATTTGGTTCAAAATATATGCACGCCATTCTGTAGTTTATAGGTAAAAACTTGTGTTCCATTTGAATGTATGGAGGGTAGTACTGTAGAAATCTGTATTCCCAAAAAAAGAGTACTGTGCAAATTGTTCATCAGTAGAGGCCTATGAGCTGAAATTAGTTATGCCTTATCCATGTTTGAAATCTTTAGAAGAAAGCTGAAGCCAGATTTGAAAAGGTACATAAAGGCATATGGTGTTTTCCTGGGAACAAAAGTAAAAATGATTGTTGCTTTATGTCATTATGTGGCTCTTGTTCTTTATAATTTGTTGAATATGTCGCTTTTCATTAGGACATGAAGTCATCTCATGATATTGGCGGTGCTGGGGAGCCTCTTCTTAGTGGGATTCATGGACCTGAAAACTATTCTACCACTGCTGCTATCCTGCCGTATGTAATGTGCAATTACATTGTCATTAAGCGTTGATTAATCACAGGATTTTAAGGATAATGTTCAAATTTGTACATCTGCCAATTATTAAAATAATAGATGGCTATATATAAACCCTGCAGTTACTTTTCTATCTTGCAATGGAGGGCTATGGATCTGAGAGGATAGTTTGAAGCTATGCCAAGCCATGCATTTTTGGATATTATCCCATCATTTAATATCTTTGTGTTGTCATTATGTCAGCTGAGCTATTTGATCTGATGTACCTAGCAGATGCCTGATTATTCACATGTTTTAAATTGTTTTGTTGTTAAGTCTACAGAACATCAGTTTTCAAGTCCAATTTCTTTAGTTCTGCGTAGAAGGAATATATAAAACTTTATTAATATGAATTTCAATTTTATTTTTCATTTCTCATGCATTTATTTGGTTATGAGTTATGGCCAGGAGATAGAGCAAAAAGTGGATATGAAGTAACGTCCGTAATAAGAGAAAGAAAGCAAACTGTTACAAAAGATGAAAAACGCATTAACATAATAAAACTATTTAATCCCTCAGTATATCAGAGGAAAGCATACTTTGTATATAGCCATTGGCCGAACATCATAAAGAGGCAAAGAAAACCAATTATGATACGAAATATGCCGCGGAAAATACTTGAATTTTTGTGGCTAATAGCTGCAAATAATAGAATTCCAGAAAGCTTTTGGATAGCCACTGACTTGCTGAACAGAGCGGTTGACTAATAATGTGATTATTTTCTTTGATGAGAAGAAAAAGAAAGGAGGAAAAAAAACTGCTTCCTGCTACTGCAATTGTACCTAGAAAAGTTCTATTTAAAATTTCAGGTTTCTGTTCCCAGCATTTGGAGGTCTACTCTATGGCTATGACATCGGTGCCACATCATGTGCTACAATTTCAATCAAGGTACGCCCTTTTACTGTAATGAGAAGATTTTATAGTGTTTCTGTAATTTTTTATTTGGTAAAATAGTTTTGCAGTTCTTTGCGCCTTTTGTTTTGATAGAGGAGGATCCTTTATCCTACACAGTTGTACTTTTCTTTTTAAAAAAAGAAAAGTGGAAAAAAAATAGCAGAGAAAAGTTTTTCTTCTTGATGTTGAACATCAAGGTTTAGTGGGTGTAGTTACGATAATTTGTTCCATTGGAAAGTCCCATGTTTCCTTTGAGGATTTGTGGTAAAAAAATCATTCTTGTGCTAGAGTTTCCTGTACATGCATTATGCTGGATTCTGATGATTATGTAACTAAAAATGATTTCCTATGTTGTATAGTTTTTAATTGTTACAGTAGCATAAGTTTTCCAGCTTTATTTGTTTGGTAGCGTCCATTTTGTTAATATCTTTAATGGCTGGCCATTAGAGTTCTAGAGAGTGGCAACTCAAGCACGAAAGAAATATTATAGGGAAGCCTGGAGGAAAGGTTTAATGAGATTTAAGTGAGAAAGAAAGAAATAAGATTCTTGTCTTCTCTTCTTCTCTAGTCTTCCTCACCAGACAAGATTTTTTTTTATGATTTACTCGATTTATTTAGTATAATAAATTAGTAGTTTTTTTGTTAATTGATTGCTAATCCCCAAAATAATGGATATCAAACACAACAGGGTAGATGTTTCAAACTCCAAGTAATTAGAACAAGCTTGAAAACTAGATTAAAGCATGAAAAAAAAAATCATGAAATAAATATCGTGAGAAGGGAACAATATAAGTCAGGATCAGTTATTTTCATTTTCATGGTTTAAAAAATAATTAGTGCCAGAAAGACTGCTGATTCAGCAGATTTTTTTTCTGGCATTTTGCTGTTCTCTATATATACTGAAGTCATCAGTATGTTGTATACTAAAATAGCAAGACGATGACTTGACTAAATTAAAAAAATTGAGTTTTATTTTTGCTCTGGAAATTTAGTGGAGCCTTTGCTAACTCTAATTTCTGGTGATAACAATAAATTCTTCGCATATATAGGCCTGTAGATGTAGACAAAATCATTAGAATTTCTCTTTTTATGCATTGGTTCAGCTTAAAGTTTTAGCCTAAAGTTTCTTGTTAATCACACCACTTTGTTTCTTTGTCTATTTGTTTATCGATCTTTAGGAATAACATAACAAAGTGATTTTCCAAATAGACACTTTTTTTTTCATTCATCTTTTCCTTATTCAGAATTCAGTTAATCTTCTTTTACACTTATCACTTACCTATTATTTGTATTTTCTTGCAGTCACCAACTTTAAGTGGGACATCATGGTATAGCTTGACTTCTGTCCAAATAGGTCTCATAGTGAGTTATAAGTTGACTCTACACTTTTTCTTTTCATAATAGTAATAACTGATAACATTTTCCTTTTATTATTCTTATGATTCAATATATTTAACTATTTATTCAAAGTTTGTGTTATGTACTGATAGAGAATAAGCACTCATCTATTGCTTTCAAATGAAATGGTACCTTTTGCAGACTAGTGGATCATTGTATGGGGCCTTGATAGGCTCTTTGTTAGCCTTCAATGTTGCTGACACCCTAGGTGAAGTGACCATTTTAACAATAATGTTGCATTCTCCATATTTTTCTTCCCTGATAAACTTTAAGCAATGCATTGGATTTGCAGGAAGAAAGAGGCAGTTAATTATGGCTGCTTCTCTCTATCTTGCTGGGGCTCTTATAACTGCTCTAGCTATTGATTTGCCTGTTGTCGTGATTGGGCGCTGTGTATATGGAGTGGGGATTGGATTGGTACGCCTCTCTTTACCATATGGTATTTTTAGCTCATAGCTCTTTGTTACTTGATAACTGATAAGTATAGGCAGAATCACGATTGATATGGTTATGTGTGACATTTTATTCCTCATACCACTTGCATATGCCTGCTTCCGCTTAGTGGTTATACACATTTGAGGAAGCTTATTGATAGTCTTGTATCAGAAGGATTACAAGTAGAAAACAGATTCTTTCTGCATGTTATAAGACTTTTTTCCCCCCTTTTATTTACTGTTTCATATAGATAAAGTTTTAAAAATGTGTCCATTACTCCATATGAAAATTTTCATCTCTTTTAGGCCATGCATGCTGCCCCAGTATATATTTCAGAGACAGCTCCAACTCAGATACGTGGTAAACTAGTTTCTCTCAAAGAGTTCTTTATAGTACTGGGAATGATTGTAAGTTCTCCATCTTTTGAATTTTTTTGCTCATCTAAAAATGTAATGAAGTCTGCTTGTGGTGTTCATGATGCTTTACAACATGCCACATCCCTTCTTCGTTTTTAGAGCATTATGTTTTGTCATTAAATTTTATTCTAATACTGTACCTTCATTGCAAATGGTTACTGTCTATAACTTTTTTGCAGGGAGGCTTTGGAGTTGGTAGCTTTCTGGTTGACATGATTGCTGGATGGCGCTATATGTATGGCGCTAGCACTCCACTAGCAGCAATGATGGGAGTTGGCATGTGGTGGCTTCCAGATTCTCCTAGATGGCTACTTTTATGTGCTATACAACGAAAGGGAAATGCCCAAGATTTAAAAGAGGCTGCAATTCTCTCCTTGCGTCGGCTTAGGGGTCCGGTTTTTGGTGACTTAGCTGCTCAACAAGTAGAAGAGATTATGTCTGAGCTTTATCATGTAGGTGAAGAGAAAGAAGTTACAATAGGAGAACTTTTCCGAGGAAAATGCTTGAAAGCTATTGTGATTGGGGCAGGACTAGTCTTGTTTCAGCAGGTAAATTATATTACTTGAGCATCAGAATACAAATGATTGAAAATGCCAACATTTGGTGTGTTTAAAAGGTGGCATTTATCACAGATCACTGGCCAACCAAGTGTCCTCTATTACTCTGCATCAATCTTTCAGGTATTAAGCCAGTTTAGTACTAGAGAACTTAGTGAAAATTAGCCAAAAATCTATCTTCTTCATAATCATCATAGCAGTGTTCTTGTATTTTAATACATCACAAACTGGTAGAGTGCAGGATTTTCAGCAGCACATGATGCTACCCGAGTCTCTATCCTTCTTGCTTTACTGAAGGTATATATATTGTTCCTGTATCTTGTTTGATCCAATCATACGATATACTGTTCTTACATCATGTTAAGATTAATCATATGATACACTGTTCTCATATCATGTTAAATCCAATTATGTTAAGTCAATGCTTTTTCCGACACAATCTTTGTAGGTTGTAAATGAGATTTCATGTCTAAACTTGTGTCTGAAATTAAAAGCAAAGTTTATCTAGTTAGGTCTCTGACAATTTACTCTTTACCTTCTATAATCTACCCAAAAACAAGAAAGAAAACAGAAGGAGATTGTTCCAATTCATTTTTTTATTTCTTCCCCTTTCCATCATATTTTCCTAGGAAGGCACTTAACTCTGTTTTCATTTCATTTGTTGTTGCAGTTGATTATGACTGCTGCTGCTGTTGTTGTTGTTGACAGTCTTGGAAGGAGACCTTTACTACTTGGAGGGGTCTCGGGGATGGTAAGTTCTAGTTTTCTTTTTCTTTTTTAATAATCTACGACTCTTTTGCAGATTTATTAGCAATTTCCTGAGAATGGAAAGCTTGCTTGCAATTACTGTCTCTAGACAAAGAAAGTAGAATGATTGAGGCATGAGACTTTCCAAGAGAAACAATCTTGAAAATTTTAAACTCATAAATTGTGTTTTCTGATTGGCAGGTTATATCTTTATTCCTTCTGGGTTCATATTACTTGTTCTTGAGTAATCAATTTGTTGTTGCCTTAGTTGGTCTTCTGATGTATGTGGGGTGTTACCAGGTATATAAATTTTAAAATTTATCATTTTATTATTTACATATCTATTCCCGTTACAAAATCTCATTCTTTAATTGCTCTTAACTATTAATATGATGACTGATTAATTCAAAAAACTGATGTTGGAAACTATAAGCTGTTGAAACTTGAAAGCTTGAATCTCAGTATAATAATTAAGAGATATTACATTGATTTCTCTAAATTTTTTATATCATGAAAGCATTTTGAGCTGTATTGGGATTCTCATTACAAATTAATTTAATCACATTTCGTCATGTTCTTACAGGTATCTTTTGGTCCAATTGGCTGGCTAATGATGTCAGAGGTTTTTCCCTTGCGTCAAAGAGGGAGAGGGCTTAGCATAGCAATACTTGTCAATTTTGGAGCCAATGCTCTTGTCACCTTTGCCTTTTCTCCACTAAAGGTGATAAGATCTTCAACCTTATAATCTTGGAAGGTGGCTTTAAAAGTTCATAAACTTGTCAATTGTCATCATTGAGATGTCTCAACTCTCAATAAATAAAACAAAAACTCAAACAAGAACATCGAAGTTGATCCAATAGTCGAAAAATTTAACATTTTGATAAGCCAAGCTGTCCATCCTTGACAATTATTTATGCTCTTTGGAATGTACTCTGACATTTGCCATTTTATGACAGGCATTGCTGGGAGCTGGAATTTTGTTTTACATATTTTGTGTGATAGGGATTGCCTCTCTTTTCTTTATTTACTTTGTTATTCCAGAAACCAAGGGCCTTACGCTTGAGGAGATTGAGGCCAAATGCCTCTAAGATCTGTCATCATAATGGCATTATGGAAGAGGTAAGAAATTTGGTTGCATCATGGGAGTGAATAGTAAAAGTCGATTCTTATGAAGCTATGAAAACGCAGATAGTCTTGTAATTTCCAGCTCTTACCTAAATATGATGCTGTGTATTACATTTAATGGTGAAGAAATGAATGAATAATGATTAGTTGATTACCTTGCGATGCAATTTATTCATCCATTTCTCAGTCTGGGATAAAAGAATTGGTGGGATGTAATGATTGTGATAGATAAAAAATTATATAAATATTTTAAAATTATATAAAAGTAGAATAAGAAGAAATTTTTTTGTGGTTGACTTTTATGTAAATAATAATGTGTTTGTTATTTTTTTAATAATTGAATTATTGAGTAAATAAGTTAGTTAAAAGATTTGTATTTAGTATTGTTGAAAAATTAGTGGGAGTTTTTGCTAATGACATTTATTTTGAAAGTTATCTTTTAATGCTTTTATAATGACATTTATTTTTGTTATTCAAAAAAATTTGTGTAATATATATATATATATTATGATTATAATTACTCAAACAAATTTACTAAAAGAAAAAAATTAAGTAATCATTCAAAATCAAATTGTCTCATGTAGATTGCTCCCGACAATCTTTTAAAGACTCATCCTACAATAATGGAAGATGCTCTTCCAATACTCTAGAGACTATTTTCATCGAATAATCCTATCTTTCTCCCACATATGTATATATAGTAACTGAAACTCTAAAAACTAAAATTTGCTTGGATCTTTTGCAATATAAATGTATTGCAATTTAAAGAAAGAAAGATAGAGTTAGAGAGAAAAAATATTAGTGAGACTTGTCATTTCTTCTTCTAATTTTTTCTTTTCCTCTTTAAATTATAAATGAGAAAAATATAAATATTAGTGAGACTTGTCATTTCTTCTTCTAATAGACTTGTCATTTCTAATATTAGTGAGAAAAATATAAATGTATACTGCCATTTGATAATCTCTACTACCTTAAACTTTGGAAGTGTTAAGCAACAATCCTTGTTGTATAACATTTTGAATAATTTTACAAAAAAAGCGGTTGCAAAAGCATCACCCTCCCCAATCGTTAGATTAACATATTTATGCCTTGAAATATGTGAAAATAAATATGTTAATAAAAGCATTGCCCTCCCTATATGTTTGTCCTAACATTCTAGGACTAACCTTTATAAAGAAACTAGGTAAACTTATTTAATAGTCTAAGTCATTAGCACCAAATTCTCACAAGCTTAGTCATTTTATAAAACTCTTTTATGAAATATGCCGAAAGATTTTTTAAATTTTTAAGTTTAAACAAATAATTACTTTTATTAAAAATAAAATTTTATGTAATTTCACAATTATTTTTGTATTTTTAAAAGTAACATAAAATTTTGAACTTATTAAATTCAGACTTAAAAAAATATGATGAATTTCATTTTATTTTAATCGTGATCATAAAAGTAATGACTTACTAGTTTAATTGAACCTCTTTTGTTTACCATTCTAATTGAATAGATAAAAGACTAAATAATAAAAAAAAATTGAAAAAGTATAAGACTATTTTTACATAAAAAGAAAAAGATAAAAGGTTGAATTAAACTCAATCGAAAAGTATAGGACTGCGGTATATATATATATAAAAAGTATAGGACTAAAAGTACAATTTAACTTTTATATTTTTGGAGTTTGGAATGATGTCGTATATAACAAAATATAAGTTGGCAATGGCGTAGGCGAGTTTAGGGATTAGGGTTTGTGCATTGGGAGAGAGAGAGAAAATCAAGATGGCCAAATTCAACGAAGTGCAGAAGAAAAGGAGAGCTATAATATCAGAGAAGAAGAGACAAGTTCATGGCGATCCACTCACCGGCAAGCTTAAGAACAAGCAACAACCGTTGTCCATCTCCGGCAAGCGGAAGCGGAAGCTCTTCAAAAAATGGCGCAGAGTAATACTTTCTCTATTTTCACCGCTTTTTCGAACTGTTATCATCGTCTTTATTTTTCAGAATTTATTCGTATATATGAAGTTGCAGTAGCTTACTCTGTTTACTTTTTAAATTAATTGAAGGAGCAAAAAGAAGCTCTGCAGAAGGGTTTGATAACCATGGAAGATGTAGAGATGGCAGTTGCTGAAGCTGAAGGTAAGCTGCATTTGTATTGGCGCTTAATCTTATTTATCAGTTATCATTTGTTAAGTCATGGACTGTATCGTATTATAATATATATCGTGGGACAGATTATGCATCTTTCAAGAATTGCTATTATCTGATAAATTCCTTTGGACTTGGATCCTCTCAGTTTCTTACATGATTGACTTTTTCAATCTTCTTGAGAGAAATGCATATTGCGTGCCCAACCATTCAAGTGGAATCCACACATATTTTGTGTCTGTTTCCTAACTTGGCATTGTCAATTTTCAATTTATCACTTTTTTCTCATGTTGTTTATGTGTTAATTTCTTACACTGTAAAATACAATACAGGCTCAATTGATTGATTAACCATTAGGTTGTCTTTGGATGAATGTAAATTGATGTAAAGTATTTTTGGAGAAGCGAATGTCTATTGAATAAATCAAGATTATTGCTTGATGGTAGGTAGTCAGAGTAGTCGCTAATTTAGCATTGCTTGGTAGTGGTGAAACTCTAATATTCCTCATACTTGGAAAAATCCAGAGCCTAAGATAATAGATTGAGGTCCTTTTCCTTTTCTGTGCTGAGTTTTGTTTTGTTTTGTTTTGTTTGTGATTGGGAATCAAACCAGGAACTCTATTTCTATAATTCTAAGACAAGAAACATTTACCAAGTCTGTGTCATAGATACTACATTAATTTATACGGAGGAACATACAACTCCAGATGTTATATGTTTATTTCGACTTGCGTCTTCATAGCATTCTTTTTGTCAATGTGACTTCGTTGCAGTTTTGCATTCAACAATAACACGATTATGAGACATTCCAAACTGGAAACCCATTATTATGACCCAAACAAATCCAGTTGGTGCTAGTGCTGTGAACTACATCTAATCTGATGATTCTTTTGGATGAAGTTGATAATATATTTGAGAAGATAGTTTTATGTCAAAGTCATCTCCCCGTTGAGCTCTGCATTCCCATCATTAGTGGTTGATTGATGAATTTCAATTATGAACAACGTGGATGCTTATGTATTTATTTTTTGTAGGTTAATCTGATAGCAGAAAACATATTTGATTGTTTCCTTTAAGCTGACTTTCATTTTTGCAAATAGGGGGTTCCCAAGATAGCAAACCTTCCAGAAAGGTTCCTTTGAAGAAGGGCTTGAAGATTAAACAACTGAAACATAAAGGTAAGCCTTTCATTCGTGTATATAATTCCCGGTGCCTAGATTTATCCCAAGCTGAGAGAAAGATATTTCTACCATTTTGAGGATTGGATTAAAGAAACTGTTCAGTTGATTCTGATTTGCAGTATTTCATTGATGTCTGTGGTGCCCTTCTTACAGGTAAGAAGAACAAAAGAAAATCTGCTGCACCAGCCAGCGAAGTTTCTGTTGATGCCATGGTAGAATAGATATGAAATGATTGGTATGGATTGCACTATCCAATTGGAGTGTGATGCTGCTGCCTAGAAAGTCCAAAGGAGTAATTTTTTTTTTTAAATCCTCTTATTGAAGGGTAGGATAGAGGCAAAGTTAGGGGCGTAACTCAATCTCTGAAACTGGCCAGGGATTAAATATTGTAATTGTTATATTCTAAATTTCTAATGGTTAGATTGAAGATTCCTCAAAATGTTGGAGTAAAAATTATGGTTAAGATTTTGAGGCCAACTTTCTGTATACTATATTCTCTATCATTGTGCTGTCAGGCGAAAACTGATGCTACTTAAATTGTTTAGGAATTGTTTGTCTTTGTTCCTCTTATTGGAGAGTAGATCATAAACGCAAAGTTGATCTCTGACCTGACCGAAGCTAGTGTTAGTAGGGAAACGTGGTTTTTAAAATATGTGAGAAAATTTAAGGTAAAATTAAAAGCAATTTTAAGCTTGTAAAGAAAATATTTTTGCAGATATTAGCTAGATTGATTATCCTGAGACATGTCCCAAAAAAAATGTGCCAAGAAATTTTATTTTTGTCACTTTACATTTAGGTATGAAATGATGAAATTTAAGGCTGTAAAATTTCTAAAGATTACTTATTTTACTTTAATATAAGAAACAGATTGAAAGAATATTTGCAATTATAATATTTTCTTGTTAAAACATTCATTGATTTTGAATAAAATACGCAAGCATCATCTAATATACAGATTTAAGTGTATCTAAGATCTAAATCATAATCTCATAATTTCCAACCAAGATAATTCTCAAAGAAATAAGATTACATAAAAAAACTTAAAAAAGTATATAGTAAAAGTAAACAAGCATTCACATTTCACACACTCAGTAAAACAACCATCAAAATAACAAGAATTTCAAGAAAAGATTAAAAAAAAAAAAAAGCTTAAAACCCTCCTCATGGTTGCATCTCCAATTGAGTGTAACTTTTCTCTGTTTGCTTGGCCTGTAGTTGTTAGATAGGACAAGTCTCCTTGGCGATGTGCCGTTTGTTTACGATCTTTTCTTTCTTTTTTTCAATGGCAAAATCCACAGTTAAATATGGTGAACAAGCCAAAGTGTACAAACAAACTTAGATAATTAAAGAACTATGGACAATCACACGTCAGAATAACAAAACATCTTAACCTTGAAATTATGAGTGGGGAAGATCAAGGAAAGAGAAGTAGGGTTGTGTAAGGAAAGAAATTCCTTTCTGCGTCTCTTAATGAAAAGCAAACATTTGTAATAAATATGCTAATCACTAGAGGAACCATCATCATCCTCCTCATGCTCAGTGACAACTTTTTCTATGAATCTTTTGCGAACACCTGCAATGACAGCTTCTCTTGATTGTTCATTCCTACTCTGACCATCATTAAGTACAGGATCTGACTGGCACAGGACTAATGCAACGCCTAATATTTTACAACATGGAAAAAAGATGAAAAGAAAACGTGTTACATGAAAGCAAGGAGATAATAAGGAATTAGATAAAAAAGAGAATCATGTAAGAGGCTGTCTCAGCCAAATGCATTCTTGTACTCAGGAGAACTTATAAGGAACTAAATAAGGAGATAATAGTATTCAGTCTGATGCGTATAATCTTACAAATACAAAATAAAGACAGACTCAACATGAAGCATAAACACATTAAAAAAAAAACACACATAATATGTCTACCAGGCGTTGAACACTCATATTAGACATAATGCAACACTTTGAATTATATATAGGTACTTCAGATTGTGTAACATCCATTTTTCCTAGGCTGCAAGCTTTACAAGCTGGGCAGGAGAGAGACATGGTTGATGGTTCAAATGCTTCCCTATTGCACATCAATGCTACTAGCAGATCAATCTTCCTTAGAGTGTATGCAATTACATTGATTAAAATAATCTACAAATGGTTGTTGCCAAATGGTATTGAATATTGATTAAGGAACATCCCACAAACTATTATGCTAAACAGGCTTCCTTACTAGTTTGGTTGCACAATTTCATAACAGACTACAAATGAACTTTAACATCTTTCAAACACTTCCTCTATGACATTTAAAAAGCATCATCCCCAATCGGTCAAAGACACTTCATACAAAGCTAAAGCCCCATAATTCCATCCAGGAAATCAATGGAACTAAAGAACTAAATATCAGTTGCAACTTCAAAAGGAAATAAAAAATAAAAATTAAAGAAGATAGTTCTGTAACACAATTGACAAGTCTCAGGCAAACATAAGGGGGCAGCACTAATTACTGCAATAAAACAAGGATTACGAGGCATGCAGAAACATAAATACCTTCAGGAGTGCATCTTCGCCCAAAAACATGCATCCCAGCATAATTTGCTTTGACAGCTCCATTGTTGTAAACCAATAAAGTGGGAAGATTCCGATCTGGGTAGTTTGGAATGCAATCAGTGGATATTATCTTGACAAACTTTGTTGCAGGGTATCTTGTGGCCAGTTCTTCCAAGCATTGCATTAGCAGCCCACATTCAGGAATTCTGTCATGAAATTGAAAAGAAGAGAGATAGACAGTAGTAAAATTAATGTCAAAACAACAAACTTCATTTTAAATACTTTGAATGATGATTATAGATAACCAATAGATGTCTTATGGCATACCCATCTTTGTAGAGGAAAACAACAACCCAAACATCAGATGGAGCCTGTGAAACCTCTCGAACAAAATCAGATCCTGAAATAGGAATCACCGATCCAAACCTCAAAACTTTAGCTGCTTCTCTCATTTCAGCCAACCTCTTCTTCCTATCAAAGCACAATGGTCATGTGAGAACAAGAACAAAAGCATAGCCTGATGATGCTCTGGCCATAGACTTAGTCTTATATTGCTCCCTCAAAGATGGAAGCTAATCCACAACTCTTTCTTTTTCACAGAACAGAAGAAATTGTACACATTCAAGTGAGTAAATAGAAACAATAACATCATCCACCAGATGTAGAACATATTAAACATAGGGAAAAAAATTAAAGCATCTGATGTTCAGAAAATCAACACAGCCACAATATTCCAAAATTTACTCATCATACGTTGTTTTCACATTCTAGGCAGAATTGGTTTTTCCCTATGAAGCATGGACACTGACACGGACACAGCGACACGTCAAACTCTCAAAATTACGAGACACGACACGGCATATATTTATATATATATAAATAATTAAATATTCATAATTTTTAATAAAAAAATTAAAAATTACAATTTTTATTCATAATATATGTCATATCTATTATTATTTTCTCTTGCTTATCATGTTAAAGTTACAAAAAATTGATTTATATTCTAAAATTTATGGATATGTGTCGTGTCGGTGTCATACGAGTGTCGGACACTGACACGTGTCTGACACGGCGACACGCCTTCAAAATGAAGTGTCCATGCTTCCTTGGTTTTTCCCCATTGAGAAACAAGAAGGCAAAAAAAAAATCTGAAAACGCACAAGTTCATAAACTACTCAACTGAATTAATACGAAACAACAGAGATCGTAAAGATAAACTGAATATGGTATAGTTCTTGAATCAAAAGTTTATTATTCAACCTGTACTGCTCCAGGAACCGATCGTCATCGAGATCTTCTTCAAGCTCTTCGAGCTCTTGTTCCGATTTCTCATCAATCCAGGCCTTATCTTTGGGAACCGAATCCTCATCTTGTGCAGGCGTAAACGACGGTGGCTTAAACACAGGGGGTTTTTCTGGTAAATTGCCAAGCTTTCTCTGTATATCATCCCATTGCGTGGATGCTCCTTCCACATCCTTGTATACGAAGTGATAATCCCCCATTGTTATTGAACCCAATAAAGTGGACTGTAAAAGAATGAAATTTTTAATATTATAAATCAATACTAGACGATTGCCACTAGATAATCCGCCATTGTTATTGAACCCAATATTGTATACGAAGTGCAATTTGGCTGGTGAATCATTTGGGAAGTCAATGCTTGCAATAAATAAAAGAAATAAAAACTTCTTGATACATTTTTTAGAAAGCTTTATATGCATAAGGCATAAAGATGATTAAGCCCATCCATATGACCTTACCAGTAATTACAATTACCACATATGATTGCCACAAATTATCAACTCTTTTCCTTCCGGTGCAATACATGAAAGATTAAAAACGAAACCTTAATTCAGTCACCATCTCTTTGGTGGATTTCAGGCATTTAGTCCCCTAGGTATCCTGCTACATTATAGATTATGAAAACAAAATCTTGACTAAAAGAAAAGGAGAGGTGGGGAAATAAACAACCTCAGCTATAAAGTATAAACTGATCTCTCTAACACAATTACTGTTTTGGTCAATGCAGTTGCCTCCTCTAGTTGGGCATAAGACACAAACAATCTCTTCCTACGCCAAAATACCTTCCAACTAATAATTTAAATTGCTCAACCAAATAGTTACTTGTCTTTGCTCAATCAAATGTAATCATAAATGATTTCCATTTACACAAATCAGATCCTAGGTCCCTTTTAATTTCATTTTGAATTTATATGATGTCATGACTCATGTACACAGCCAACGACTAACACAGCAAGGGAATATAAACATGTAGAATTTCATAATATGAACTTTACCTAATATGCAGATCTGAAAAGAAAACCTTGTAAGTTTTATTTTTGGTCAGGAGAAGTAATCTTTTCTACTTTAAAAGAGCAAGTTGTTTACAAATTTGTTTTCTAAAATTGCCCTTGTGATCTTTCTATTTCTACAACTATCTGTAGTTGGAAAGAAGTCAAAAGGGGACAAAATTGACATTTGCCTCCATTTAGTTATGATAACGTAGCCACTTGGGCAACACAAACCCCTTGGGAAATCATTGAGTCTTTCTCTTTAATTGCTCTAAAACTCAAGTAATAACATTTGGCACCCATCGGAAAAGTTACATCGTTTCAATCTTTAGTAACCTTTAAGTTCCAACCAAAAATGACTACAAGTAGGGCCGACCATACAAGTAGGGCCGACCATATTCACAATCATCACCAATGAAATAGATCACTTCATCAAAATTCATCAGGCTGGATATGTTATTACTTCGTCTAAATTTCATACGAATCATTCTCTCTAGAAATGGAAGAAAGAGCATATGGTGATTGAATTTTAAATTACACGTGTACCAAAAATTTCTCATCAATTCCATTCCCCTCCTCTTTTGAATATCTCCTGAACAGAGAACGACTAAAAGTACACTAATTTATCCATAAGAGAGAACAAATTACAGTACTTAATTCAAATAGATGCAAATTTCTATCATAGAAGAGACTGACAAACGGATTTGTGGAAACGGGCAGCAAGATGTCAATGTCTTCATTCCAATCACAAGATGATACAACCATTAAGTTAATTATTTATAATTATATATGTGAGAGCAGTTAGGATGTGTGAAGAAAAAGGAACACTGCAGATGAATTCACAAATACACAAAGACGAAAATTTGAAAAGAAGGAAGCAAAACCTGAAAGAAGCAGAGACCCACCGTTGACGAGCACAATCGACGACGATAAGCAGCGTTTTCCAACTTCTCTCGCGGCGTTTTCTGCTTCACTTGCGGCCTCTCTTCCTTACCATCGACGGGGGTCAGGGTTTGAGGCTGAGTTGCTATAGATCCATTTTAGAACTTTTATTAAAATTAGGCTAAAGTGTACTTTTGGTCCTATAACTTTGGCAAAGATCTCAATTTGGTCCCATAACTTTTTTTGTTGCAATTTTGATCCCATAACTTTGGCAAAGGTCTCAATTTTGTCCCATAACTTTTTTCGTTGCAATTTTTGTCCCATAACTTTTGAAAGTGTCCCATTGTTGGTCCCAAACTGATTTTCATCCATTTTCTGTCGTTAAAGATGATCTGACATACTGAGTTGAATGATGACGTGGCAAATATGAGAGAAATGGATTTAACGGCAGATAATGGATGGAAATCAGCTTGGGACCAATGGTGAGACGTTTTCAAAAGTTATGGGACCAAAATTGCAACAAAAAAAGTTATGAGGCCAAATTGAAACCTTTGCAAAAGTTATGGGACCAAAATTGCAACAAAAAAAGTTATGGGACCAAATTGAGACCTTTTCCAAAATTATGGGACCAAAAGTTATTATACCTTTTTTTGTTACAAAAATTATTGTTATACCCTTTGTTTTGTGGCACTTAAGATCAAATAAATAAGGTCAAAGTGCACTTTTGGTCCTATATCTTTTGCTCAGGTTACAAATTTAGTATCATGTTACACTTTTGGTCCCATATCTTTGAGTCAGATTGTCAGATCCCATTTATTTGGGTTAGGTGTAGAATTAGTCTCATATCTTTGGATCAATTGAGACTCTGAAACTTTTTGCAAAGATATGAGATCAATTTTGTAACTTGACCAAAAGATATGGGATCAAAAGTTATACGAGACCAAATTTGCAACCTGAACAAAAGATAGGAGACCAAAAGTGCAACAAAAAAAAATTATGAGATCAAATTGAAACTTGATCGAAAGTTATAGGACCAAAAATGTATTTTGACCAATAATCAATAATTTAACATAAAGGTCTTAATTGTCCCACATAAGAAAAAAAAAAAAAAAACTCATGGGTCACCTTCCCACAATTTTAAAACACAAGGTAATATGTGTACATTACCTAAAATTTAGGGGATGTTTGTGCAATTTAGTCTTAGGCAATAATCTTTTCTACTAAAAAATAACCTGTTGTTTGCAAATTTCTTTCTTAAAACATTACCTAAATTTCATGGGGTATTTATGCAATTTAGTCTTATCTAATAATCTTTTTTACTAAAAGATAACCTGTTGTTTACAATTTTTTTTCTTCTTAAAATTACCCTTACTAAAGAGTTGGAATGGGCAAAATTGACATTTGCCTCTATTTAGTTAGTAATAATATAAGTTGAAAATGTCGATCTGCCTCTATTTAGTTAGTAATAATATAAGTTGAAAATGTCGATCGACATTGTAAACCTCTTGGATAATTTTAATGTTTTCTCCTTAAATGCATTATTGTCAGAACCGAACCATTCAATGACTCGAATAAGTGCTCGATTCATGGTTTAATCGGTTTAACCAGTTAAACCATTGGCCGAAATGCAATAAATAATAAATATTAATTATGTTTATTATATATAAAAGGGTAAATTACAGTTTGGTACCCTGTGATTAGGGGCGGTTCCACTTTGGTACCCTGGAAGAAAAATTTTTGCAGTTTGGTGCCCCATGGTTTGCTCTGTTACCACTTTGGTACCCTATGATTATTTTCTGTTAGGATTTAACGGCAAACGTACGTTAAAATGTCAAAAATCTCCCAACAAGTCTTCTCTTATGCGTTTAAGTCCTTTCCCTTTACTAAAAGGGATCAAAACATAAAGAATTAATTATAAAAGGGTCTTTAGAATTCTAATATTATAGAATTTTCTCCTTTTCATAAGATTCCTTTTGAATAGGTCCTGATTTAATTACACTTTAATCCCAAAAGTTTATGATCGTTATTAAAATAGTCCTTAGAACCTCAAAAGACAAATGAGCATCTATGATTTATCAAAATATTCCCATATTCAACTACAACTTTCATTCAAGTACACTACAAACAAATCAAAACCACCAAATTTTTCCAAAATCAAGCCCCACAAATCAAAAACCCTTTCACCAAAGAAAAAAAATCAACATCTTCGACAACTAATTTCTTCATAGCCTAAGGAATCAAAATTCAAAACTAAGGAATTCAATTCCCTCTATTCTAAATTCTATAATATTAGAATTCTAAAGACCCTTTTATAATTAATTCTTTATGTTTTGATCCCTTTTAGTAAAAGGAAAGGACTTAAACGCATAAGAGAAGACTTGTTGGGAGATTTTTGACATTTTAACGTACATTTGGCGTTAAATCCTAACATAAAATAATCACAGGGTACCAAAGTGGTAACGGAGCAAACCACGGGGCACCAAAGTGCAAAAATTTTTCTTTCAGGGTACCAAAGTGGAACCACCCCTAACCACAGGGTACCAAACTGCAATTTACCCTATATAAAATATAAACATTATAATAGCTAGATAGATTTTTAAATATAATAAATTTTATGCAAATCAAACAAATTTTTTTATAAAATAAAATAAATTAAGTGAGCTTTAGATCTGATTTCATTAATTTTTTAATTTAAAAGTTAAAATGTGAAATTCTAAAAATAAAAAAAAAAATAAAAAAGAAATGGGCTGTTGGACCACCGGTTCAGCGGTTCTGGCCGGTCCAATCCGGTCTAATTGCTAATTTTGTTCTAAGTCATAGCATTTGGCATTGATTGCAAAGAAATACATTAGTTCAAAACTTTAATTACATATTCTTTCAAGTTCCAATGAAAAAAAATAATTGTCATTATCTAGCCTTTATATTATTACATCTTAATGTTTTTGCACAATTGAAATTAAAAAAAAATTAAAACTATAATGAGTTCATCTAGTTTCTTATTCGTTTTCACTTTCATTTTGTTCCAATAAGGTATTCGGCTTTGCGCTCTTTGTTCTCTTTGTTGCTCCATTCCTCCAAGTTTGTTTTGTACTCTTGTGTAAGTTTAATTGACTTTTTCTTTATTTGCAATTAATTATTTTCCTAGCCTCTTGTAATATGACTTGTATTTCCCTCTTAAATGTGGTTTTAAGATTTTACACAAAGTTGAAGGAAGAACTGCAAATTAGCTGAAGGAATATTTTACACAAAGTTAAGGAAGATTTGTCAAAATGTTCAGCCTACTACTGAAAGAAGAAGTGGCATAGTCTCATTTCTCCAAGTAGAAGAAAATAGTAAGGTTAGATTAGATAGATAAATATATTTTTTTATATAATTAATTTAATTTTTTAAGCATCAAAGATTTATCCAAGTGGCTTATGACTTGTGAAAATCATAATATATTTAGTGGTGGTAAATAAAAGAAGAAAACTATTTAAAGGGATAGATCATGATCAAACTTAAAGATAAGAAAATAAAGAATGTATAGTTTTATTGTCCAATTAAATAATTATTTATTTATATTATTTATTAAAAGCAAACATCATACCTTGAAAACTAGCACATGTGTGCTCTATGTCATAACACAAACCAACAACCTGAGCATAGTAAGCTCAAAAAAGAGGTAGAGTAAGAACTTCTACAACATATAATCAGCATCTAAGTAGACCAGTAGACCAGTTAATGCAATAAAAGGTTAATATGGGTGGGATCCGGTTGGTGTAAATAAGTCAACCTTCCATATTCATTCAAGTAGTCCATCAATAACCGTGTGAAAGTATCAGCCAGAACTCCAGCTTTAGGGGAGTTTGCAGCACATGGACAATTGAAATGTATCTGTATGAAAGCCTTGGGTGTTGAAAACATTGTATCTGGCTTGTACCATAAGGCCGAGTATGAAGACTTGCTTAACAAAATTGGAAACTTGACCTGTTTCAAAAGATAATAATTTAAACAAAACTTGCTATTTGCTAATAATCATAATTATATTTGTACCTTCTCTCGCACAATCTTTAGTGACAAGTCAGTTGGAATGAATACGCTAGAGGCTGGAAGATGCAAATTTTCTTTAGGAGCATATAACACCCACTCCTGAAAATATAAAATTGTGCAATGAACAAAAAATTCAAACTAGTTCACTCCAAAAAGTTTTGCAGAATTATTTACAGAAACGCAGACCTGAATTTTAGAACTAGAAACTCTTTCAATGGAATATGTGGTTTCATACCATGGCTCCACCTCGTCGGTATGTCCTTCAAAGTTTTTTGACTCCCAAAAGATTCTGTATGACAGAAAATAAACCAGTTTGACTACCATCATATCAAAATCATGGGAATGGATCAGCTAAAGTATGAATTGCTGAATTTGCTGATCCTGACCATTTAATGTATCACTATAAGACAAAGTATGATCAATCAACGGTCAAGATTTAATAATTTACATACTTCAGCTGATTTGTACTTTAGCAGATCCACTCCCCAAAATCATGGCCTCATATCAGTAAAAAAAAATGGTGATCATAACTAGAAAAGGAAAGATAAGGTAGTTAATTAGTGGCAGTTTATTTTGAAGATTTGGGACTAAAATGAATGAAGATGATGAAAAAGAGAGGGAATTGAGAATAATGGGATAAAAATGAATGAGGGGCCTAATTGCTCAAATCATATTTTTTTAAGAGTTTAGGGTTTTATGGTTTTTAATATTTTTAAGGACTAAATTATAATGTTTGGAAGAATTTTGGGACATTTTACAATTTTATTTTGAGGATTTGGGACTAAAATGAATGAAGATGATGAAAAAGCGGGAGAATCAAGATAAATAGAATAAAAATGGTCAAGGACCTAAAAGTACAATGGAAATATGCTAAGGTGTCGCTATTTTATGATGTGGCACATGTTTTTTTTAACATAACGAGATCTGACATGGTCATAACGAGACACGTTAGCGCATAACGGGACACATCAGCGTCCGTTATGGCCACGTCAACTTTTTTGTAACGACAATATGATAGAGGGACCTATTAGTTAGGCGTTTCAAAAATTTGGGGACCGTCTTGCTAGTTTACTCATAAATTTTCCTCCAACAACAACAACAACCAAGCCTTCTTCCATTAGGTAGGATTAGCTATACGGATCAACTGAAATTTAAATTTTCCACCATTAAATGAAAAATGTCATGAGCTAGTGCTAGCAGCTAAATTGCCAATTAATATTTAAAACTTGAAAACACATTTTTCACCATATCAAACGTTAAACATCAATGAGCTTTACTAAACCAGGGATTCCCATCACATATTCAAATGAAAAGTTCCGTGCAATTTCATATAAAACCCAGTAATCTTTAACCTTGACTTGGATGGAGTTGGCAAAAATCTGATAAACATGAGCATGAAATTACATAAAAAGTTATTTCACATGAATAAAAATCTTAAAATAAGTACTTGATAACAATATTCAATGAAAAGTAACTTGGGGAAAAAATAAATTGTTAAAAATAAAGTCCTCAAAATTATATTAAAAAGAAAATCTTACGCACTACCGTGCAAATAGAAAATTTACAACTCGAGATTGTATTTACTAACCGAATATTGTTTTGAGAAAGTTGATCTAGTACCATCTGAATAGCACTTGGGCTAAATTTCGATGGCAAATATGGCCCAACCGACCATTCTTTTGGGGGATAAAACTATAAAGCAACAAAAATGCACAACTGAGTTTACTTCCATGAAAAATATTCCATGCCAACTATATACATCTCCACTAAGAAACTCCAACTCAAAAGAAAAAGATGGAGTACCTTCATATTTAATGCAATATTAACAACATACTAATAGGAGGAATTGTGTCCATATAATGGAGCCTGGTCTCGCAAACAGCCGAAAGCTTNTAAATATATTTTTTTATATAATTAATTTAATTTTTTAAGCATCAAAGATTTATCCAAGTGGCTTATGACTTGTGAAAATCATAATATATTTAGTGGTGGTAAATAAAAGAAGAAAACTATTTAAAGAGATAGATCATGATCAAACTTGAAGATAAGAATATAAAGAACTAGTGTGCTAAAATAAAAATAAAAATATTTATTTTCATTATTTTTTGTAATAAAATTTAATTTTTATTGTTAGTTTTTTAATTTAAAATTATGTGGAGTTAATCTCAATTCTCATCCACTACTTTCTCTCACCCATTATATGTTTACATGACTTTCTCTCTCTTATTATATGTTCACATATTTATTTTTTGGTTTTTTATAATTCTTAATTAAATTATTTTTGATCAACTATAAAGATCCTCAGATATATATATTTTGTTTTCGTAGAGAAAAGGGCCTAAAAGGCCAAAGAAACAACACAGCAACAACCACCCCTCCCGAACATAAACTAGATCAGTCACCAACAAACCGGAACTAAGAAACATGCTTAACAAACACATTATAACCATAAAGCTAAATTCAATCCATAAGTTAAAGCAGAGGAAGAAAAACATAAGATTAAACTTACCAAATATGCAACCAAGATTTCTTCAACCAAGTCGCACCAAACACGAACGAGGGGAGGATTGCACTAAAAGAAGAAGAAATCACACAGGATGTAATAGGTGGGGTGTTCTCTCTATGTGAAGAGGGTCAAAATTTCAAATTTCTCCCTTTATGTATTCACGTTGATTTTATATATTTTCATAATTTCTAAAATTGACCTAAAAAAAATACTAACTATGATCATATATCTCTTGTATTAAATTCTAATGCAATAATTTAAAATTATATGTTGGCTAAAGTGGATTTTTAGTCCCATAACTTTTGCTCGGGTCTTAATTTGGTCTCATAATTTTTTTTCTTACACTTTTGGAATCATATATCTTTTGGTCAAATTGCAGATTTGGTCACGTGTTACACTTTTAGTTCTATATCTTTGAGTCAAGTTATAGAATTGGTCTAATATCTTTTGGTCATATTGCATAATTGGTCTCATATATTTGGGTTAAGTGTAGAATTAGTGACATATCTTTAAGTTAGGTAGGACTGGTAGTGAAACTTTTTACAAAAAAAAAAATGGGACTAATTCTGCACTATGACAAAAAAAAATGGGATCAAAAGTACAACAAAAAAAGTTATGAAACTAAAAATACATTTTGACCTTATATATTTATTCTAACGAGTACTTTAAAGTTATTAACAAATGAGATGAAATTGAAATTCATCTTTTATATAAGGAATCCATTTGCGATTTTGGCCAAGACCAAACGAAACGGTGACGTGGCAACATGTGGGTGCTTGATGGAATGGACGGATAAGATTTACCGAACTCCAGAGAATCCATTCCTCTAGAATTAAACTCTCTAGAGTTGTCTACAAATATGAGCCATCTGATTCATCAAACTGTTGTTATTTTGCCACATCACTTCTAACCCTTGTCATTAAGCTTCTCCTTCATCTTTTTCCTAATTGTCACTATCGTTGTCGCTCAAATCCTTCCGCCGCTGATATGATGGCAGATTCCGCCGCTCAAATCCTTGAATCTTGAATTCCGACGGACTCGCCACCGTCTCTGTCAACACTCTCTTCGTCTCCTCCTTCAATTGCTCAGGTCTCAATTTCGTCACATAATTTATTTTATTACACTTTTACTCTCATATTATTTGCTCATAGGTCAGGTTACAGATTTGGTTCCATATATTTTGGTTAGGTTGCAGAATTAGTCCAATATTTTTGGATCAGTGTAGAATTGTTCCTATATCTTTGGATCAAGTGGGACTGGCGGTGAAACTTTTTACAAAGATATGAGACTAATTATGCAACTTGACCGAAAGATATGGGATCAAAAGTGATAAGTGACCAAATCTGCAACCTTTTGCAAAGATATAGGACCAAAAGTGTGATAAAAAAAAGTTATGGGACTAAATTGAGACTTTAACAAAAGTTATGAGACCAAAAATGCAATTTGACCAAACAATTTTGCTGCACAGTTTCATTTAATTCAGCGGTGATGTGGCAAAATAAGAGCAGCTAGATCAATCGGATGGCTAAAATTTACTTAAATTTAGAGAACTCTAGATAAACTAAGGGTGTGTTTGGATTAGAAGTAGGTAATGAAATGATGATTTTATGTAATGAAATGGTAATGAGAAAATTATGTAATGAAAATGTAATGAAAATGGTGTTTGGATTAGTTTGAGATGTAATGAAAAAAATAGGATGTGAAATTATGAAAAAGGGTATGTAATGATTGTGGTTGGTTGAAATAAATATATGGGTTTTTTTAAATTGTATAAGGGTAGAATTGATAATTGATAATGGAAATAGATATAAATAAAAAAATAATATTTTGACTTTTTGGTTGTGGTGGTTATGAAATGAAATGGTAATGAAATTGTCTCGAAATTTGTGCTAGATGTGAATATTTGTAATGAAGGTTGGA